>PVKU01005433.1:0-28249 GCA_004027475.1 Anoura caudifer
ATGGAGCCGAGACTCTGGGCAGTGGCCTTCATCCTGGCCCTGCTGAGGACAAGATTGGACTTTTTTCCATGGCGGGAAAGATGGAAATGGGACACTGGGAAGTCAGGAGGGGAGCCCACTTAATTTTACATCATCAGTAAAATTCACCATGGAACCCCATCCTCCCGTGCAGGACTCGGAAAATTCTTTCCCTCGAGATACCACAAGAACATGTTGTCCACCGATAACAGTTACATCTAGGATGTTTATGGTTACAAGAGGTCAGGAAAAATCAATGACAGCATTCTGTAAGAATCAATAGGCTTGATGGAATTTACAATAAAGATTATTGTATATTTTATTATATTTGTAAAGTGTGTGACACACATCCTTTCTATCAGTAAAACTTTTAAAAAATGTGCAGACAGAGCTTTCTGGCTTTATGAAGAACTGGTTGTTACTGTGTATCAGCACAACAGTCTCAGGTTTCTGGTTTAGTTGAGCAGGGGTGAGGGGAAACAGAAGGAACAGTTTTGCAAAGAAAATCGAGTTCATTATTGGATATATTCCCAATTATAATATGTGACTTTCAAAAAAGTAAAGGCAAAGCCGCTGCCCATTAAACAAGAGACTAAACTCTTTTTTCATACACTGAAGAATTTGTTATAATTCTTAGAAGCCTACTTAGGGAGACAATGTGGATCAAGATTTACCAATACAAATAGCAAGGTATATGTTCTTTTTTAGCGACCTTTGGCCACCTGTTCAAGCATGGTTGAACTAAACTGTGGCTTCCTCTCCTGACTTTCTTTACTTCAGAGCAAAACAGCTTGGAAACCAGTCAAAGATTTTCATCTGTCCACAAGGTACTCCTGCTGCTCATTGCTCTGTAGCTCTCTGCGGGCTCTTTGTGTGGCTCCTAGCAGGTGTTTGCACAGTTCTTCTGTAGCGACATTTTTACCATTGACAAAGACAATATCTAAATTTATTTAGGGCACTTAATTTAAACCAGGTACTGGACTAGGTCTCTTAACTGTAATATTTCATTTATTCCTTACAACAAGCTAAAGAAATAGTTGCCATCTTCATTCCTATTTTATGGCAAGGAAACAAAGGCACAGGATGTGAAGTACCTCAGCAAGGGCCAGGTGCCTACCAAGGGACTGTGCCAAATTTCATGATCTTCATCACGAAAGAACTTTGCCTCCTGGATCAGATTTCCAGGTAGAAGCTTCAGATCTGATTTTTGCGGCGGTCAGAAAAATAACGTTCTTCCTACCTTCTAAGCTCCTCTAATAATCAAATTAACATCAGACAGATTAACAGGAGAAAATGTCCAAAGTTGTCCTGGATGTACATTATGAGTGTACATCCAGGGTGCCATAGAAACATTAAGCAGTTGAAGGCTTATATGCCAATTTGCACAGGAGAAGGGGGCCAGGATTCTGGGATTTTAAGGGGAAAGCAGGTAATTCTTAGGTAGATGAGAAAGAGCCAATGTGTGCTACACTAATTCTCTCTGGGTCACCCTGAAATGGTGGGACATGGAGGGAAGTCCAACAAAGCTAGGCTTTGCTAGCTTTTTCTCTGTCCGCTACACTGAGTTTATATTATGCTGCTAAGGTGATATTCTCTTCCTTTAAGCAGGTTTTTCCGTCTGAATTCCTATTGCCAGGTAAAAAGGAGGGTCAAAGTTTCCTCCTGAGTTTTGTTTCTTGATAACCAACCTAAAGGTCAGTTATATCCCAAAATATAAAGGTCAGTCCATATCCCAAAGGTCATATTTTCATCTCCCTCACTTTCAATTTGAGTTTTAACAGTTTGGGGATTGTTGGTCCTGAGAAGGAGTGGGGATCATTCTCCTCGTTTTAAAGAATTGTTTCCACCCCGCAACCATTTCCTACTTGTAGGGATCCAAACAGCTTGAACCTTTCTGATGCAGGGTGCAGCCAGGAGGGGGGCCCCCAAAATAGGGATTTGGAATGGGCCCAGAACTCACGGTGTCCAGGAAATATTAGAGGGACATATAAGATGTCCTCATCCCTTCCCCCACAGGTATGAGTTGGGGGAAGGGACACATGGAGCAGGGACATGAAGAGCTGCTAATCCATGGCATGGTCCTTTAACATATCCATAGCCTTTGGCTAGTAGCTTAGATGTGTTAAATAGCTGTGACCATGCTCTGAGCCAGAGGGATGGAAAGGACTCCCCCCAAGACGTGACTGGGGGAGGAACCCTAAGTTAAAGCGCCTGCGTGGGAGCTTGGAGAGGATTGGCTCCAGAAAATGAAGACACGCCTGCCCAAACTCATGATGGCATCCCAATAACCTTGGAAATATACAGGAATGCTGGCAGGTGTAACTGATTGTAGGAGGAGTCGGAAATGGGGGTACAGAAGAGATTTGGCGCCAGGATTAGAACGGGGACGCGGCAGCCATTGGGAGAGAATCCACGTGCTTTCCTGAGAGTTAGGACCCTCACAACCCTGTGAGGGAAAATCACCATGTGGCTTTAGCAGAGAATTGCCACGTGGCTTTTCCAGAGTGGGGACCCCTTCCCCACAGCTTTGGTAGAAGAAGAACCACGCGGCTTTGGGGTGCTCCCTTTGGCTGTGTGGCCTGGGAGCAAGAGAGACTGCCTGAAAGAAGGGTGAAAGAACTCTTGCCAGTAGGCCATGAGAAGGTGCCACATGGCTTTGGATTAATTAGAGATCCTGCCTGGACGAGGACACAGCTGATGGTGTCAAGAGCCTGGATCCCAGACGTGTGCTTCTCTTCCTTGCAAGTATGGTCGGTACCCTGAATTAGGGCAGAGGGAGATAGGAAGCACTGTGGGCGTCTGTGGGTATCCTAAAGGACTTTGATATTTTAATGAAGTTAAGTTGCTACTTTAACTCTGTATAGCATTAAATAAACATTTCCTTTCCTTTTCACAAATCTCTGGCTTTGAGAGGCATCTTTCCATAAGGTGGCGGACAATAATGGACCTTCTGTTTGCTCTGTAACATTTCCTTCTGGGAGCCCCCATGGTGCTCCCAGGGAGATTGCTGCCCTGCACTCAATGTCTGGAGTGGACCCCTGGCCCGCCAAGGAAACTTGGGGGTGTTGGTGTGACCAGCTCAGAAAACAGGCTCAGCTGGAACCTAATCTGCTCTGGAATATTAGTCAGTATGAGCTATGGTGCCTGATTTCCCAAAGCGTGTTCTGCGGATAAAGAAGAGTTTGTGCAGAAAAAAAGGTTCTGAGGTCACCCAGGGTTGAAATGCTCCAAGTTAAAGTTAATGATCACGTTCACTATGTTTGAATGTGTGCAGAACATCTCAGAGCCTTGACCAGTGTGGACTGTGACCCCACGTCGGGTGGAGCGCACAGTGTTTCTCCGCCTACTTGATCTCAGAAGCTCCTTTTTGTGCACGTCTATCTTTAATGACTGTTGTCAGGTAGACACTTTGTCAAACTGCCCCAGGTCAACCCCGAGAGGGTCAAAAAGTGGCTTCTTCCATCAGTCTGGGCACATTTCTCTTCTCTAAGGTCAAAAAGGTTTATTCTAACATTTTAGCCTAGTACTTTACCCCTGTAAGGGTGGAAAATAAACATTTTCCTGTACTCATCTTAGGTTCTCCAGCTGAAGCCCTGGCCAGAGACAGATTAACAAGAGAAAACAAAAAGAAGTTTATTAACATACGTATCATGCAAATGCATGAGCAACAGCGATGAGTAACTCAAAGGGGTTGTTAGAGCTTGGGCCTACCCACCATTGTAGGCTAAACAAAGGGAAGGAGATCTTGGGCTTCTGGACTACCCACCATTGTAGGCTAAACAAACAGACAGAGGTCTGGGCTTCAGTTGCTATGGGAAGGCAACAGGGAAAAGTCTGGTGAACAAGGGTTGTTCAGTAACAGTTATTATGGGGCCTTCTCCATTGGTAAAATCATGAAGAGTCCTCCTCTTCCTGGCATAGGAGAAGGAGACAAATCTGCAAATGGAAATTTCCTTTACAAAGGGAAAAAGCGTGTCTTGTTTGTAAAGCCGTCCCTGTGTCTGGTGATTCTCAAAGTAATCCATACGCCAAAGAGGCCGACATGGGGCTGGAGGATCCTGGGACTCATTGGCCCTTCTCAGCTTCGCGGCCTGGGCTGGCTTGAAAGCAGCCGTCTTCACCCTGGGGTGAAGCTGTGTGAGGTCTTAGGCTGGAGCCTGAACTGGTCTCACACATTGTCTGGAATGGTTCTTTCTATGGGTTTCTTGACTTTATCATAAAGAATGTTCCCACATTAAGCAAGTCATTTTAAAATCCAGAATCTGTTAATTTGTGAAAGATAAGAGAATTGTACAGGCTCATTCGCACAGATATGATTACTGCCTTCTGGATAAAGTTATTTAATTACTTAGAAATTCCTAGGAATGTAAGTTAGGCAAACAAAGTGTTTCCACCTGCAGCTCTACCCGTACCCTGTTACTGTACATACTGGTGGAGAGTTTTATACATACTCCCAGGACTTGGTTGGGGAGGAGGAAGAACATTTCCTGTCTCCCAGTAAGCAAAGCCCGCAATGGAAATATTCCTTTTTATTATAAAAAGATGTCCCGTGTGGCATATATACAATGAGTATGATAGCTTATCTGCTTCGGGAGGTGAAGGGGGGAGAAAAGGGAGAAACCGGGAAGGGGGAGGCAGAGAAGGCCTCTGTGTTTCAGAACAAAGGCGCTGACATTCAGAATCATAGGCTCTTAGTTCTGAGGGTGACTCGGAGCAGCCTTTCATTGTGCCGATGAGGAAACTGAGCCACGGGGAAGGCACTCGAACCAGGACACCTGGCTAATTTGGTGGAGCCAGAACGAAGGACAGCCGCTGCATTTCCAGCTCATTCCTCTGTTAAGCTCTGGCCCCTGGGGGCAGCCTTCAGCCTCATTCTGCCTGGACAATGTGGGTCAGGGCCGAATGCACAGGTCTCTGCAATTGCTTGTACCTGCACTGACAGTCTTTCACTCCTGGGGTTCGGGTGCCAATTCCTACGGTCCTGGCTGACCCCAGCCACGCACCTCCCTTCAAGCCTTTGGTGATGCGAAGAAGTAAAGGGCTCAGAATCGCCTCGCCACGGGACACACTGCATTTGCAAACCCCTTTCTAAATCGAGTTAATAGCCAGGCTCCTGGGGGACACAGAACCGCTGCCATCCTATTATTTAGTGGTCAGAAATGGCCCCAGTCCTAGTTTCTCCTTTCCTTTGAAGCAGCCAGCATGCTTTCTTCTTTTTTACTTTCTTCATTTTTATATAATACAAAATACAGGGATTGTTTTATGTTGGAGATACCTTTTGCTGGCAAGAAGGCTTATTTTCAGATAGAAAATATTTGCAAAGCAAGATTTGAATGGGAACTTGCATGCCTCTCACTGCATGGAGAGAGTGAGCTTGTAACAGTTCAGATTCAGGCAATCTATTGAATTTCATGCAGCTGATCAGGCAACCAACCAACCAATCAATCAATCCAAAACCACACCCATAAAAATGAAGATATTAGTTTATATGACTTATTATTTGAGTAGCTACTTTGCAAAACAATACCAACATGAACAACAGTTTTAAAAAGCCAACTTTATTTATTGAGCTATGAATCCAAATAATAAAAATTGTTAAGTTTGATGACCTTTAACAAACACATGTGTCTATGTCACTATGGTAACCACCACCACCACCAAGACTTGGGACATTCTCATCAGGCAAAAGGCTCTCTGTTGCCTATCTAAGCGTAAGTTGCAGATATGATGACTTTTTACTCCCTAAATATTGGTTTGTATTTCCTAAAAACATCAACTCTCTTGCATGACCACAAGACAGTGATCAAAATCAGGCAATTAACACTGAAACAAGGCTGGTGATCCTATCTACAGACCTCACAAAGGCTTGCCAATTGTCCTAACCATGTCCTCTATAGCAAAAAGAATCCAAACTTTGCATTCGGTCATCCTGTTGCCTCAGTCTCCTCTGAGCTGGAACAGTTTCCGGAGTCTTTCTTTCTCATGACATTGGTATTTTTGAAGTGTACAGGCCAGTTGTTTTGTAGGCTGTCCCTCCACTCAGGTTTGCTGGCTGTTTCCTCATGGCTAGTTTCGGGTTACGCACTTTGGGCAGGAATACCACGGGAGCAGGACCGAGTTCTTAGAGCATCCTGCCAAGAGACACATGCTGTTGATTAGTCTCATTGCTGCAAGGTCATCTTGAGTCATTTGGCTAAGGTGGTGTCTGCTAAAGTTTCCCCACTGCAAAGTTACTATTTTACCCCTTTGTAACTAAAAAGTATTTGGAGGGACTATTCCCTGAGATCCACTATGTTATTCAACATCTATGCTTATGAGCATTCTTCTCTGAAGACAGTAAAATCCCAGAGTGAATGAAGTGGAAGTTTTCCTTTGTTAAACTATTGGCTTGCTCCTTACAACCTGGTGAGAGGAAAAACGTAAACAACGTTTGAAACAGAGCATCAGGAATTTCTCTCTCCACAGGGATTTTCTAGGGTTCACAGAAGGTTCTGAATACTGGCAGTCAACCCAGCATCCATATAGGCAGCCATTATCATGGGTGTTTGATACTTGTCTTCAAGGGTGAACTCCACTCTGATAATTCTGTGCTTAGAAAGTCAGGAAAACTTGTTTGTCTTCGTAGGAGTTTCAACAATGATGTTAAAGTGCTAAATAAAAACATTTCCCATTTCCTATTTAAACTGAATAAAAGCTTCCTGATGAATTGAGTTTCTCCAGCATAGATGGAAACCCTGTGCCACATTTGACAAATATATTCCTAATACAAATATAATATTTGCTCCCTATTTGATATTTTTTATGTTTTCCCACATGTATGTGAGATTGTATTAATGGACCATTAGATTTTTACCACAATAATTCCCCTAGCCTGGGCTAGGTTAATCTTCTGGGTTAACTTTTTAAGTCACCATTCCTGGCACCAAATCATGTGGTAATTCATGGGCAGGAATTGTGTTCATTCCCTAAAATCATCTGCTAGAATATCTATTTATTTTGCTCTTTCTTCACAAGGAGTGTGGGAAAATGTGCTACACACATTTCTCAAAGCTAGGCCATCACCACTTTAAAACAACAACAACTGCAGCAAAGCAACCAGATTCTAAATGCTTCCTCACCACCGGAAAAGCTTTCTCAGCTTTACATCCACTGAAGCGCTGGTTTTGGATGCCTTCGATTTACGTTTTGTCAAATAAGAGGATATACCTGTGACTGAGTCTGTGGCTTCCTGTTTCTTTCACAGTCACGGACAAACCTGTGGGAGCCGAGGAAAGCTCTCCTTTTTTCTTCCTCAAACAAAAATCAGAGGTGAAGAGAGCAGGGCCAACCACGGAAGGGGCGGGGATGTCTGGCTGAGTAGGTGGCATTCTCATCCTTCATGTCTGTCCTGACCCCCTCCCCCCACCCCCCCACCCCCCGTTGGCTGCCAACTGCTCTCCTGTTGGCTCTCCGCAGCACGAGACCTCGACCAGCCGTCCCATTGTGCCTGGCTGTGCTGCTGTTGCCACTAAACTAAGGACCCTGGCCTTGGCCAGTGTGGCTCCGTGGGTTGGAGCTTCATCGCACAAACTGAAGGGTCACTGGTTGATTCCCTGTCAGGGCACATGTCTAGGCTGTGAGTTTGATCCCCAGTCCGGGCTGCATGCGGGAGGCAATCCATTGATATTCCTTTCTTCTCTCTCTCTCTCCCTTCTCTCTCAAGTGAGAATAAAATAAACCTTAAAAAATAAAATGGGAGCTCCCTATTATTCTCATTTGTATCTAGGGCACCTAGATAAGTTCCTGAGACATGTCAAGCAATTGAATGGACAATTGAATACTTCAGAGCTTTGATTAATATTGTATAATATTTTCTAGGTAGAAAGACACTTAATCTGGCACAATGCAACTTTTTATGGCAGAGAAAAGTGACTTTGAGTAGTTAAATGACTTGCCGTCTATTTAGTTGGAAGAACAGGACTAGGAACTATCTAATTGTTTTCCCAAAGCAGTTTGTGTACATAACTTTCTTATAGGTTTGGGCGAAAACAAATTAGGAAGAATGTACAGACCAGTTTAGTCCATGTTCTTGACTTAATGTTGATATAGCTGAGGTCCCTGGAAGAATTCACCTTCAAAAATAACAACCTTGAAGGTCAGAGTCAATTCCTCGTGGCTTGACTGAGGATAACCTCTGTCAACCTTCATGCCAAAGCAATGTTCTCCAGGGAAATCATCTGGAACCTGCTCCATTTAGTGACGCCTCCCACTTTAGAATCAAGTGCGTAGATGACTCTAGGCTCATATCCCTTCTGAATCTGTGTTCCTAATAGTCTCACCGCTTGGAATTCATTCTTCTACTTATTGAAATTTTTTCAATACATGGATATATCTGGAAATAAAAAATGGTGAGTGAATAAGAAAGTTGCAGAAGGATGTGCATGGTATGATAATATTCATGTGAATGTTGTTCTCTGCTTTTTAGTAACATACAGTAAACTTTACCTTTTTTGTGTACAATTCTATGAATTTTGAAAAATGCACACGGTTATGTTACTATCACCACAATCATGGCACAGAACAGTTTTTATTATACACATGTAAATTTCCTTGTGGGATTTCTTGACAGTCCAACCTCACCCTTTTCCCCAGGCCCGCCCACTCTCTAGCAGCCCCTGATGTGTAAGCTGTCACTGTAGTCCTCTCCGGAACGTCCGACAAGTGGAATCGTGTAGAATGGAGCCTTTCAGGACTGGCTTATTTTCACTCAACATTATGCCCTTGAGACTCATCCAAGTTGTTGTGTGTATCAGTAGATCTTTTCTCATTGTTAGTAGTATTTCATTTTGTGGATAGGCATTGGTTTATTTATCCAATCCCAAATTGAGAGACATTTAGGTTATTTTGCCTTTCTGATCATCACTAGTAATGCTGCATACATGTTTTGCATACATGTTCTTGAATGAACATAGATTTATTTTACTTAGGTAAAAATGTAGAAGAGGGACTCTTGGGTTGGATGGTTAGTACATGTTTAACTCTGTAAGAAACTGCTAAGCAGTTTTCTTTAGTGACTGTAAAAAATGTTTAGGCAACCCACAGGAAAGCAGATTAAAAAAAAACAGAAACACAAAAAACAGAGAGAACAAACAGAAAATAACAACAAAATACCAGACATATCAATAAATGGTCTAAATATATCATTTTAAATACAGAGATGGGTAGACTAAATTAAGAAACTTGACTCAACTACATGCCCTTGCAAGAAACTTACTTCAGATATAATGATGTAGACATTGAAAGTAAAAGGATAGAAAAAGACATCATGTGAACAGTAGTCAAAGGAAAGCAGGAGTGGCTATAGCAATATTGGGTTAAATAGCCCTCAGAACAAAGAAAATCACCAGAGACAAAGAAAGGAATTATATAATATTTAAGAAAACCAATTCCCCAAGAAGGCATACCAACCTTAAATGTGCACACACCAAACAATGCAACTGCAAAGTACATGAAGCAAAAAGTGTTAGAAGTGAAAGAAGAAATAGACAAATCCACAGTGACAGTTGGAGACTTCAGCACCCTTCTCTCAAGAAATGGTAAAACAATGATGCAGAAGCTCTTCTATGAGATAGAACTCAACACCAAAACCCAACCAATCACGTTGACATTTGTGGAACGCTCTACCTAAAATACCACAGTGTGCATTCTTACCAAGTACCCGCATCAGTGGGACATATACCAAGACAGATAGCATCCTGGGCCACAAAAGAAACCTCGGAAAATTTTAAAGAATCAAAATCATACAGAATGTGTTTTCCAACCACAATGGAATCAAACTAGAAATAAAAAATGGAAAGATAACATGAAAATCTCTAAACACTTGGAAACTAAACAATTCACTGCTAGAAATTTTTAAAAAGTCTCAAAGGAAATTTAAAAATACAATGACCTTAATAAAAATGAAAATACATTTCAAAATTTGATCCCATGAAGATAATGATTGTCTATGTAGTAAATCAAAAGAAAATAAATAACTCAGAATTAGTCAGGGTGTTTAATAAGGTCATAGGATACAAGATAAACATATAACAACCCATTATATGTCTATATATTTGCAATGAATGTGTGGATACTGAGATTAAAAATATACCATCATCCACTGTAGCTTAAAAATTAAATACTTAGGTGTAAATCTAACAAAACATGTATAGGACATGTATGGAAAACTACACAATGTTGATTGATGATATGTCCAAATTGCTGTGATCTATTTCTTTGAGAGACCTACTGTGTGCATGGATTGGAATTCTCAACACAATACTGATGTTAATTCTCCCAAAATTTCTATACAGCTTTAATACAATTCCTAACAAAAACCCAACAAGATTTTTTTTTGTAGATATGGGCAAGATTACTCTAAAATTTATATGGAAAGGGAAAGGAACCAAAAGTGCTAAAACAATTTTGAAAAAGAAAAATAAAGTAGGAGGAAGATGCAGTCTACTCAATTTTAGGACTGATTGCTTAGCTACAAGCATCCAGACTATGTGGTCTTATTGGAAGGACGCAAACATAGATCAAGGGAAGAGGACTGAAAAAAAAACCCAGCAGAAATAGACCCACACAAATACACCCAACTGGTGTTTGACAAAAGTGCAAAGCAATCTGACGGAGGAAAATAGACCCATTTTAACAAATGGTGCTGGAGCACAGAGACAATCATCCAGAGGCGAAAATATGAACCCCACCTAACCTTGTAAAACTCAACCCCAAGTAGATCATGAACATAATGTAAAACACAAAACTTTAAGAGAGAAAACAGAAGAAAATCTTCAGGATCTAGGGTTAAGCAGAGTTCTTAAATTTGACAACAGAAACACAATCCCTAAAAGGAAAAAATGGTAAATTGGACTTCATAAAATTAAAAAAAAATTCTCTGCAAAAGACTCTATAAAGAGGATGAAAAGCCAAGCTACAGAATGGGAGAAAAATATTTATGAACCAGATATCTGAAAAAGAACTACCATATAGAATATGTAAAGAGCTCTCAAAGCTCAACAACAAAACAGACAAATAAAAAAAAACAATTAAGGAATAGGCAAAAGGCCTGAAGAGACAGTTCACAGGAGCAGATATACAGATGGCAAATAGGCATCAGAAAAGATACTCAACATCATTAGTCCTTAGCGAAATGCAAACCAAAATCACAATGAGACATCATTAAATGCTTATCAGAATGACTGAACTAAGAAATGGTGATGACCCACGATGCTGGTGAGGATGCAGAGAAAATTGATCACTCATCCACTGCGGGTGGAAGTCTGATATGGTACAGACTCTGGGAAAAAAGTTTGTCAGTTTCTTTAAAAATTAAACATGCACCTTCTGTGACCTAGCATTTGCTCCAAGGACAAAAAGAATGAGGTTCACACAAAAACCTGTCCACGAATGTTTGTGGCAATAATAACGTTTATCAATAATAACCAAAAACTGGGCACAATCCAGATGTCCTTCGATGGAGGATGGACTAGGCAAACGGTAGCACATTCGTACCACAGCTACTACTCAGCCATAAAAAGAAGGGATCTGCTCGATGACTCCATTTACTTGACATTCAAGAAGTGTTAAAAGTACAGAAATAGAGAGCAGATTAGTGATTTCCAGACTTTAAGGAGAGGGTCCGGTGGGAGAGGTGTTAGGATTGGTGCGCCTATAATAGGACGCCATGATGGGTCCTCGGGGTGATAGACGTGTTCTGTGTATATTAATGTCAATATCTTGGTTGTGATATTGTATTACAGTTCTACAGAATTTATCACTGGGGAAAACTAGAGAAATATTACAGGGACCTGTCCATATTATTTCTGACATGTGCGTGTGAATCTATAAATTATCTCAAAGTGAAAAAGATTAATTTAAAAAATAGATCTGAAGCAAAAATGGCAACATGTGAGTATTTATAAAAATGACTTGGTGAGTATATGAATGCTTTCTATGTATATTTTCTGTATTGTTTATGTTTGAAGTACCTTTACCAATAAGAAAATGCATCAAGACGGCACAGGTCAAATGTCATCTCTACCCAAAGCTATATTGCCGGTTAGAATTACATTAATTGCTCTTTCTCCATGATGCTATGGGGACAGATTCGGGATGAAAGCATCGTGAGTCTAATGCCATGTTATTCATCTTTCTTTCTACCTCCTACTGTAACCCCCTATTTAGTCCAGTGTCCTGAATGCAATTGCCGTTCTTACTGATATTACTATATTTATACTATATTTAGCGGTGTCCTAGAATTCTAACTTGAAAGAAAGAAAAACACAAACCACACAATTCGCGTCTTCATTCCATAAAGAAAAAAAAAAACACAAGCCAAAACAAATATAAGTTATAGAAATTCAAAGAAACCATAAGGGCATTGAAAGGACCCACAGTGCGCTTTTTCCCAAAGTGGTTATATTGCGCCAGAGGACAAAATATGGTTTGTGGAGGGGAAATTGTGTTCCTTTGATGCTGGCTTCTCTATCTTTTATCACTCAGAATGCCTTTGGTGTCAAGTAGCAGATACTGAGCTTAACTGCTTAAATACTGAGGAACGAGCTTGGCTCCCACGCCTGGAGAGCCGCTGGGGCAGGGGCAGGGGTGACTGAACCCTCAGCTCCGCGCCATGTCCCTGAGCCCTGCATTCCGCCGTGGCCTGACTTCGTCCGCAGGCTCATGGGCAGAAGCTCCGGGCCTCCTGTCCTCACCTGATGATCGCTGGAGGAATGGAAAGCCCCTCTCTTCCAGCTGCTTTCACTGGTGAGGAGGCTTCACCAGGATGCTCCAGGAAACCTCCCCTCTCATCTCATTGGCCGGCTTGCCCATGGTTGGACCAACAGCTGGCAGACCAACCAGGTCCCCTCCCCATCCTGGGGCTTCCTCTGCTCCTGAGGACCTGAGAGGTGTCCTGAGCCAACCCAGGGGTCAGGAGGGGTGGTGGAGGCTAATAATGAAGTCCACCCTGCTCTCCCTTGTCTGACCTCACTCACACTGTGGCTTCCATTCATGCCTCTTTCTGAAAATGTACTGTCTCGGTCCTATTAATGAGGTCACACCAGGGGTTTAAAATTCTGGGCTGACTTGAATTTAAGAAAAAAGGGAAACTTTCTTCCACAAGCTTTCTGTTCATGATGATATATGCTAAAAGGCCCCGGGCTAGAGCCAGATGGGACACGTTACGGACTACAAAGTCCCACACAGGGATCTGCAGGCTGGTGGAGAGATGACTCAGGAGGAGCTCCAATTCCAAGCGGCAGAGAGCCCGAGGGTGCTTGATTGGTAATAGGAAGACTGGGGTTTGTCACCTGGTGGGAGCCCTTAGCGGCTTGGGTGAGGTTGGTGGGCTTCCCTAAAAGTAGATTGGAGGAGGCCAGGATGACTCCACAGAGAGCCCAGGAAGGATGTGGGGAGTGGGTATGGGGGACATAGGTACAGTAGTGTGTTTCTGCTATGTGTTTACAAAACACAAGGTAGGTCCAGGGAGAACAGAGAACAGTAGGCCAGCCCAGGAGAGTGATGCATTCCTGTGTTAGGATTTCAAGGGAATATCGAGGGCACAGCCTCTGGAAGCAGCACGATCTTCAAGGATATTGGACCAACACACCAAGTCTGTGCATCCGCGAATGAATATCCAATTTCCTTCTACACGGTCCCCATGGATTTGCAGGATCGATGTTAGTTTAGGGCTCCACATAATTTCACTAAATGAAGTCCTTTTGGTAATTAAAGAAAAAGGGCTACAACATTCAAAATGAACTTGGGAGCTTGGGTTAAAAGCAGACAAGCATAGAAACACTGAAGGCCGGGGAAAATGTTGTTTAACATCTGCCACTCATACTACGAGACTCTTCTCTCTAATTGTCTCTCTAATTTCTTTGGAAGAGCTGAAAATATTTATGGGACTGGCCTGGTAAAGACTTAGTGGTGGTATAAAGTACTGTGACCTCTGAAAATAAAAAAAATGAATAAAAAGAAAGGAAGAAATTGGGGCACAGGAGAAAATAATTTTTTCTCTAGTCTCTCTGAAATTTCTAGGAGAACACATGAGTTACTATTAATAGTGCTTATTTCTGGGCAATGGGGCTGGAGGTTGGGAAGGGAAGATTTCACTTCCATTCTGTGTAGTAGGCATTTTTTTTTCATTTGTTATGAGCTTATATGACTACTGTAATTTGTACAAGTTAAGTAAATTTTTAAAAAAATAAAGGAAAAGGCTTTATTAGTACCGCAGGCTTATGGAGAAAGCTAGGACCTGACGTACCCAGGCTTGGTTCTGTGATGACCAGTGCTATTGTCTTCCCTACAAAGAATTCATGTTTGATTTATCCTGGGCAGCCCGGCCCAGCAAAGGAGGAATGTGGGCCACTGATTTTGATAACAATAAAGGATGAAGATTCTAGACTGTATGCTTTGCAAAAGGCTTCCCCTACTGAATGTCACCATGAAGACACCACTGAAGCCCAAGCCATACCATTCTCCTAAACACCCCAGGAAATGCCTGAAGATCAGGCGCAGCTCATTAGGAAATATAACAAAGTTGCAACTGAAAGCAAGTGAAGGATTTTAACTCAAGTGAGCTCAAGAGCGCAGAAAACATCAACCTTGGTTCTGTTTGGGGTGGAGGAGGGGGAAGAATGGTCATAACCAAGGCAAAATTTCAGGGGAGGGATTAATGTCTAAAGAGTAAAAGTCTCTAATGTTTCAAATGTCCAGTTGTTATTCTGCTGCAGATATCAAAGAGTTAAACAAAACTCCATACATTTAACAAGGACTTGAAGTGGATCTGGGCTGCTCCCCATACTTTCAAAATGTTTGAGCTAACCTGGAGTTTGGAACAACTATTTAGTCTTTGAAAATATTAACTCAAATTAGATTCCAGAAATGCAAAACTCCAAGCAAGCAAAGATATTATGATGCATGATAAGCTTAACCTGATGTTTTTATAATACTGCTTACCTTTTTGATGCTAGTATTTCACTAATAGTTCATAAAATACATTGTTTTATCTTTTTTTTTTCTTATACCCCCCATACCTGTAGCACTGAAATTGACATCACAAGTCAAATCGGCTCCAGGGCCCCAAGCCACAGCAAGCCGGGGTTGGCCAGCCAGCCCGGAAGCTTTGGTCAGCCACGGTCCCCTCCACCCTGAAGAAACTCAGCTTTAGTTTATCTCTCCCCTTTCCTTTCATTTCAGCTTTCCTTTCATCTCCCTACCCTTATTCTGTTTCTCCATTTTACATTATAGTCTCTTTTCCTTTCTGAAAAGGAACGAATGGTAGAGTTGGGAGGTGGTGGGGGGCAGGGTGTCTATTGAATACTCTTGGGATATTTGCTTGCTACCAAAAGTTTTCCACTTAAGGTATTGACCTGAAAGATCTACTACTCTGTCTATAAAAACTTACACTTAAAGAACATGTAGAAACAAAAATATAAGCTTCTGATGGATGATAAGGCTGCAATGATTTAGGCAAGTATGATTTTTTTCCCCTTGGTATTTAATGGTCCCTTCTCCTTAACTCTCTAGAATATAATTTACTTGATCCGGAGCCTTATTAAATTGAACACAGTTTAACTCTTAAAATATCTGGAAAACAGGCTTTGGCTCCTCTCCGAGTTATGAACACTTGCTTCTGTTGAGACTAAGAACTAAAATTAGTAGGAATTTTATGTGACAGTTTATTTCAGAGCCATGTGCGCTCCTCAGAGCCATGGAATCTGCTCTGTGTGCAGCGGAGTGAGTAAACAGTAGGAAAAAAAAAAAAAAGTCTTAGGAAAAGACCCAAACCAGGCTTTCCCAACCTCAGCACTACTGATATTGGGGGCCTGAGAATTCTGGGGTGTGGGGTGGGGGCTGTCTCCTGCAATGCAGGATGGTCAGCAGCACCCCTGGCCTCTATGCAACGGATGCCACTGGCACCCTCCCCTCCCCCATGTTGGGACAACAAAAATCTCCCCAAGTATTGCCCATGAGCCGGCTCAGCGGGGGGGCGGGGTTGCAGGAGCGAGCAAAGTCGACACCTGACTTCAGCACCGTCACTGTTCAATGAGCAGTCTCAGGGAGTGCTTTCAGAAACTTGCAAAAATTAAAAACTGCAGCCGGGTACATTTTAACATGCCTCGGCATTTTCTTTGGTCATTTGCCAAGAAGGCGTGTCGCAGTCTCTCCTGTTGGGACTCATGCCCGCTCCAGGAAGGGACTGGGGTGATCTCAGAGTCTTTTTCTTGTCTCAGTGTTTGCCTAATGACAGCATGATCAATGCACTGATGCTGAAAACATGCTGAGAAAACAACGGGAACACGGGCAGATTCTCCTAAAGACAGATTCTTTTTCGTAGCCTGGGCCAATCATAACATTGTGCGGTACTGTAAATTCTTCATAAGGTAGGAAATGTTCAAGATTCAAAGCAAAGTAAAAATACCAGCTTTTAAAATCGTATTCCCGCACACATTTGTATCTAGATGGAGCTAAGACATAACCACTAAAGGAGAAATCTTAAAATCTGTTAACAGGTGGCTTAAAAATCACAGCCAAGTCTATATACATTCGGTTTGGCAGCAGAACAGTTTTTTTCCTTTTGGGAGAAATCTCTCACTATGCTTCCCAGAGTCAGCTGGATTATGATATGCAGAAATTGAGACTTGGGGACAAAGAGAGAGACATTTTTCCCGTCTCTCCCTCTTTCTCTCCTTTCTTTTCTCCAGCCTTACTTTCGTTCCATCACGCTGCTCACACCCATAAGAAACATTGACTCGACACATCTGGATTGTGAAATCCAGCACGAGGCATGGATGTGTCAGCACAAGTGTTGCACACTGTTAGTATTCGGTTGCACATTTCAAATCAAGCAGCTAGCTGCCTTGCAAGCTCTGTAAAGAAGGGAGTGTGGATTTTATTAGCTCCTCTGTATCTTGCAGAACCAAGGACAGGTCTTTTGCTGTAAAAGGTAAAACTGTTCAATGAACTTTCGCCTAGAGGGAGCCTGGTCCGACCAATGATTGGCTAACTGATGAGAAATATGGACTGATAATGAAATGAAAAGCCCAAGGGTAACACTAAGGCAGTGTAACGTTTCACTTTATTGAAAAATGCCCTTATTAATACTTTCTAAGCCTCAATCATAAAAACGATCACTCCAAGCCTGAACCTCAAGCATCCTACCCTGTGAACAAACGAAATTCTCGATTCTTCATTCAGCTTCCGTATGTGCCCACTTCCAGCCTGGGATGTTGTTCCTTCCCAGGGCCACGTGCTTTCTGAATCTTGCCCGTCTGAACTTCGCCTCCTGCGAAAAGTCCCCTGAGGGAATCTGGAACTGCCTCAGCACATTTGCACGCAGCTCTTGTGACACTCTTGCTTTCTGTCTTGCTTTGAGGTCATTTTGCGTTCCCTTTCCTATTCTATAGAAAACCCCTGCCAGGAAGGCTCTTCGCCTCGCTCCCTGTTCACTTTCCCCTGCCACGTGGCTTAGGACTTTGTACACTGCGTTCAGCAGATAACACGTTAAACAATCCTGTAGATACCACGTCCGTGTCCGATACTTGTTCAGCCCCGGCCAGAGTGCCTGGAGGATGAGATAGCGCAGCCAAGCTCCTCCCCAACCCCAGCAGGTGGAGAAAGGCAAAGGCCGGTCTGCGTGCGCCTCCCTGGGCTGCGGTGGTTGCACTCGTTCCCTTTGCAAACATGCGTCAGCACTTTTGCTTTTATTCTTTCTCCATGTCTGTGGTGAGCAGACTGCCCGGTAAACACCGGCTGCTTCTCGAAATGGGCACATTATGACTCAAGACACGGCCATTCTCTTTCTATGTCTGTTGTGTAACACACCAACCTGTTCTTTCAAATTTAGAAACGTAAGAAGAGTTACATCACCCAGCCCATCTCCTTTGTAGGGTGGCTCCTGCCAGAGGGATGTTGAAAGGAGGCTCTGCCCGATCTCTCAGAAAGACAAGAAAGAATGCTGCAAAAGTGAATTCTTGCAAACGAGGAGGGTCAAAGTTCAGAGTTCCTAAAAGTCTGTTGGCTTGTTACTTTCTACGAACTCATGTTTGGGTTAAAGGGACTGTTTGAGCTGAATGTTTCCTCCCACAGAATGAGAACTAGATTTCTTTACTGTGGCCTGGCTCTGGGTCTCCTCATCTTCCTTCTTCCGAAGCCCTGAACTCCAGGAGAAAACGGTCGTAGGTGTTCTGCTAATTTGTGGCCATTGCCTCTTTTGCAGTATTTGAGATTTATATAAAGTTTATTTTGTCCCAAGATGCTTTGCCATTGTTGGGCCTCACTTGGGTGGCATTGGGGACAAGGTTATGGTGTCTAGGGGACAGCCTATGGAAGGGCAGCTACTTCGGAGTCCTGGCCCTGCCGCTATCGGCAATTTAACTTTGGGGAAAACAGTTAACCTCTCTGTCTCAGTCTCCTGTTTGGGAAATGGAGGCTACAACAAAACATCTCTTCCAGAATTGTTGTGAGAGTTTGAGATAATGCGTGTGAAAATTGCAGAATGCTGCGTGAGTGCCGATGGTTCTCACAGCACCGGACACCGTGGTACCCGCACCATCCATTCATTGAAACTGTGGACCCCTTCTCCCTAGGAGGTCCAGGAGCCGGGACACTGAGGTGGAGATGTGGACCTTTCCCCTCAGGGAGCATTTAATCTGGAGGTGAAGGGAAGGAGACAAATGGGTTTAATTACACTTCCTGTGTGAATCTGGAAAAGCAGCTTACCTCATCCTCATCTGTAAACTAGAAGTAGAAATATTTACTTTTCAAAAACAACTAAGATAAGACACAGGAAGTCTTGAGCCCAGTACCTGGCATATCTAGCTGCTCACTCAATGGAACATTTTTAAGGCGTAAGAAAAAGTGCCGACCTCATATTACAAGGGTTTGAATGAACACAGCAGAACCGTTAGATCTGGCTGGGAAAACCTTGACTTTGTTGAAACTTAACGTCTGAACTGAAGCTTCCATTTTTCAGAGATCTCTGCAATTGAAGATAATGGTAGCCATGGCTTATATGTGCCACCTGCTGTCCAAAGCACTTTACATGTATTATCTCATTTAATTCTCACCCAGACATGGTTAGTATCGTCATCCCCATTTGGCAAATGAGAAGATTGAGGTGCAGAGAGTTGAAGTGACTGATCCAAAGACCCTCCAATGGTTGGGAGCTGAGCAGGACTGGACACACAAGCAGCCTGGTTCCTGAGCTCCAGCTTCTAAGGTGGCATAGATCGGGGTGGGGGAGGGGGCGGGAAGCAGAGTATGTGAAAGCAAAGCTGAGGGTCTTTCTCTTGTGAGAAGAAGTGGTGTAAGGAGGAGGAGACATGGTCAGAAAGAAACTCTGTGCGACAGGATGTTTAGGGATGAAAGGGCTAGAGGGACAGGGTTACTTACCACAGTGGCCACAGACACGTCACAGAAGTGGCCTGCCACTGAGCCCGGTTACTGCTGTTGACAGCAACTGTAGGAAGCAGGCGGGGCCTGGCTGTTGCAAATCGAGGCCAGATTTAACTGTGCAGCCTGGGTTTTCCTGTGGGGCTGGCTACCTTGTCTAAGAACCCAAGGTCATCCGCCTTCTCTGTCCACAAAATGCTGCTGACCTTTGACTTTCACCAGGGCTCATCTGAAAAGCTTTTCTATGGTGTTGCCTCTCACCAGGCCGTAGCCATGAGGCGTACTTTTTAAAAAGGCTAGACTTCGGATTGTGTAAGCTTGCACAGAATGCTGTGTGCCTGTTCCATCGCCAGCATCTAGATTGGGAGAAGAACATCAGCAAATTGCCCCGAAGGAGACAGTAAACACCTTTCAGTCTTTAAGGTGCAGATGACCACAAAAATGTACCTTTTCCTTAAGCAGCATGAAGACTCAGGGTGCAGTCTCTTTGAAATGACATTTGGCATGTTATTTCCTCTCTTTGCTCAAATTCAGAGCTTTATGGACACAAGTTCATTGGGCCTGAAGTGTCAGACTTTCTATTCAGTAGAATCATGGCATCTTTCCACAGCCCGATATGGTTAGCACTCGGGTTCAAGGTGGCTTCCTCTGCACCAGTTAATTGGACGGGAGGATGGTTTTTCAATGGTAATACATTACACTGCCTTAGTGTTACCCTTGGGCTTTTCATTTCATTACCAGTCCAGAGAGCTTTTCTCACTAAGGCTTCTTGGCTCCTCATCACATGAGCTCACCTCGGCATGCAAAATTAGAGCCGCAGGAAGGTAGCTGGCGTGAATTATTCCACCCTTCAACCACAAAACCATCTTTCTTTAGGCAAAATATTTATGACTTCTAAGTAACTTCTTTGTACGTGCGTTTTCGCTTCCTATCCAATGAAGGGAAACCTAGAGTTCTATTAGAGTAATCAAAGCAACTGTTTCTTTTTCTTTTTCTTTTTTTTTTTTGGCCAGAAAGACCCAAAGCACTTCTGCAAACTTTTTGTTAAAAAGTAAAAATTCCTGTAAAAAGTACCTGCTGAAAGTTTTGTAGGTCAATGCTGTCATCTGTGCAGCCCTTCCCGCAGTGTTGAGTTTCCCCTCCCCTCCTGGTACAGCAGAAACTCTTTAGAGGTGATGTTTTTGCTACTGATCAGGAGTCATTCCAGAACAAAGGCTTCATGCATTCACTCAACCACTCAGTCACCAAATATTAATTGAGCACCTATTAAGTGTTCACCACTATTCAAGATACTTTGAATTCATTAGTGAAAAAGCAAGAGAAGATTCTTGCCCTCCTGGAGATTACATTCTTGCGGGAGATAATTAAATAACAAACCATAAATATGGTAAGAGAATGATGTAGTATCTAGGAAGCTCCTAAGTGCTCTAGGGAAGAAAGGAGAGTAGGGTCAAGGGGTCGGAGAGCTGGGAGTGTGCGTGTGGGTGGCAGGAGGGGCCATCGGGACAGGCTCTGTTGTGAAAGTGAGAAAAGTGAGCCATGTAAATACCTGGCTCATGCAGGGGCGAGAGCTGGAGTAAAGGCCCTAAGCAGGAGCCTGGTGTCTTTCTGATATGACAAGCAGGTCAGAGTGGCTGAAGCCGAGAGACCGGGAGCCTTGCAGAAGGGGATGGAGGCGGGGGCAGGCGTGATGAGGTTTTGAGTAGCCATGCGATATGGCCTGACGTAATGTTCAGAAGGACCGCTTTAGTATGAAGCTGAGAATGGACAGAAGAGGAGACCAGATGATTTTTGTAAGTCACATCAGAAAACATTAAAGCCTGCTTGGTTTACATTGCTTTATTTTTTAATTATTTTATTCTTTATGCTATTACAGTTGTCCCAATTTCCCTCACTTTGACCCCTCCACCCAGCACCCCCCTGCTCCCTCCCACTGTTGTCCATGTCTATGGGCCCTGCATAGTATGTTCTTTGGTTAATCCCTTCACCTTCTTTCAACCAGTCCCTACCTCCCACTTCCCCTCTTACGGCTCTTAGTCTGTTCCATGTTTCTATACCTCTGATTCTATTTTGCTTGTTAATTTTGTGCATTAGATTTCATATACAAGTGAGATCATATGATATTCGTCTTTTACTAACTGGCTTACTTCTCTGAGCATTAAACCACACTTAGAACTAGAAAACAAAACACAACATAACCCCCTGCTCTGCCCCTCCCTGCCAGTCCATCTCTTACACCCTCCCCAGTAAGGCTGCACCAGTCCTGGCACGTGACAGCTTCCACTTTGGAGGAGCATTACATCTAAGCTACCCTGGTACTTCCCTTCGGGGGCAGTGCGGGTACATCACAGAAGACAAATCGTCAAGTCAGGGAGCACCAAGGCAAACACAAGGTTGGAACATTCCAGTAGTTCTAGAATGCCAGCCAAGAACAGAGTCAAGAAAGGAGGCCAGCGCGGGGTTCCGCCCTCAGTGTGTCTGATGGATGAAGGGACATAGAGCTCCTGTTCTTTAAGTGACATGATGTAAACGCCACACTGTATCTCACTCAGCCACTGTCTTTGAACCTCAGGATGCAACGTAGACTCGTGCTGGTCTACTTTTTTCTTTCTGAAAAATCTAACTTTAGGGATTTAGTTGAGAGAGAGAAAGAGATTGAGATTCCTGCTACAAACGAGGATGTCGAAAATCAAGACACTAGAACTATGGGCAATAATGAGATTGAACCGGAAACTTCTAAAGAGTTGTCTTTATAGTCTATGTAAACATAAGTTAGTTATAAGGAGGAACACTTAGGGCTCTCAGTTGCTTCACATGACTCTGAATATAGGAGAACAGCTATTAGGAGAAATCCTGGGAGAGATTACTGCCCTAGAAAGGGAGGTCTCTAGGCCTCTGCTGAACTGAGTAAAGCCAGGAGAACGGAAAAGACCTACTCACGAGAGACTAGAACGAGGCTGGCAGGTCATTTAGCTGTGGTATGGCAAATAGGTTCAGACCTCACTGCCAACTGGGAGTAACCACTGGTGTGCTGAGCTGCGAAGAATTCCAGCCACACCTGGTGTTGGTTTAGAAATAGTACAGCGCAGGTGAGTGATGCCTCCCCAGGTCAAGGAAGCAGGAATTGTGTACACAGACCGTGTATTTAACATTCCTGGCTACCTGGCTTTCTTGCCTCCTTATCTGTCTACGTTCACATCATCTTGGAAAGACGAGATGCTGTCCTATTTTTAAGAGGACCGAAGAAGACATTATATACACTTCTTTCAGAAATGTAAAGATCGCTACTTAAAATAAATTCTCCTTGCATGGTCGAAGACCTTGTTGCTTTAATGTCAAGTTCTTTTCATTTGAGTTGGCCTTGGGGGGCAACAGAGAAGTGCCACCATGTTCTGGGAATCCACTGTGGTGTCTTGGCCACCTTCTGTGTCTAAGGTGTTGAGTGTCTCCTTCCACAGGACCTCCCTTTTCTCGATGTCCTTTTTCCCACCTTTGTCACCCATGCTGGCAGACTGGGGTCCTCAGACTGGGACAGACAGAGCCTCAGGGAAGTGGTGAGTCACGGAGAATCTGGGTTTTTGTCCTGGCTCTGCCTCTGGATCCCTCTGACACCCTTTTTGCTTTACTTCTTAGAGCCTGGTTTCCCTCATCTGTCAAACACGAAGGAGTTGGCCTGGGTACAAGGACTGGCCTGAGATTATATTTTATATGTCCAGGGAATGGCTGGGGAAAGGGGGAGGGATTGGCATCTTTTATCACATTCTCAAAAGGAGCTGTAACCCCCAAACTGCGAAGAGTCACTGACCTAGGCGATGTCTAACATTCTTTCACTTTGAAACCTTGTACATGAAGATTCCTTCCAGTATAATCAAACTGTACATCCTGTCAACCCCTGGGAGATGTGGCAAAGCATTCTCAAATGGAAACTTCCAGTTCTTACAGGGAATGGACCCAGCTTTTAGAAGAAGGCTAAGGTCCAACCAAAAATGCGTGAGAAAGAGGAAGCAGGGCTGTTAAAATTACTCGGAAAGCCCACAAGTTTTGAGAAAGGAAACGCTGTTTTAGATGATTTGCTTGTCTTTTAATGACTCCAAATCACAGGCAATAGTCCGGTCCCTGCGGTCCCCTGGGAGAGGTGGCGGTGGTGGCAGCAGTAGCCCTTGTCCTGGCCCGCTGCCATCCGCTGCCATCAGGGTCACGGGCATGTCGGGCTGCTGTAGTGAAGGCAGTTTAGCTTCATTCACCAGATGTGGTTGTTGCCAACTAGATGGAATGTGTTAGAATTGTGTGTAACGGAACAGCAGAGGGCCCCGAAAGGTAAGAAAATGACCCTACTGCAGGGAGAGGAGACATGGAAGAGGGGACTGCTTTCCAGGACTTCTGGAGGAGATTTTCACAGTTCTGGAGGTGAGAAGTCCAAATCAACGGCGTCGGCAAGGCCACACTCCCTCTGACAGTTCTAGAAGCCTTCCTTGCACCTTCCAGTTTCTGCTGGTCCCAGCGTTCTGTGGCTTGTGGCAGCATCCCTCAATCGCCGCCTCCATTGTCACGTGGCCTCTTCCCTGTGTGTCTGTATGTGGCCCCTCCCCTTCTCAAAGGACACCAGTCATTGGACTGGAGGCCTGCTGTAAGCCAGGGTGACCTCATCTCAAGATCTCCAGCCAATTACAGCTTTGAAGACCCTATTTCCAACTAAGATCACATCCGGAGGGGCCTGGTGAATGGGAATTTGCCAGGGGGAGGACACTCTTCAGCACTGTTGATGTGTTTTAAATGAGATTGTACTCATGTTTCTTGCAGGATATTAAGAAATAAAATGAAACTAAAAACAGGGTGCTATAGGAGAAATCAGTGCATGTGTACACACACACACATTTGCTTGTTTACTCTGGGTTGTTGGCAAGGGGTTGACGAGAAGAGCAGGGAACATGATAATAATAGCCAATGTTGCAGAGTACTTACTACCTGCCAGACGATGTTTTTAGTGCTTTTTGTATATTAACTCCCTCAAACCATAGAGCAATCCTATGTGGTTGGTGACATGCTCACCCCCAGTTCACAGGTGAGAAAACAGGGGCACTGAGGTCTAAGTTACTTGCTCAAGCTCCTAGGGCAGACCCAGGTTTGGAGACGGGCGTTTTGACTCAGAAACTGCTCACAACTGCCCTGCTGGGAGGCTGGGCCTGATGAAAGAGACTTGTCCCCACTTCCTAAACACACACAGACACACACTCACCCCAGCCCCCTCCAAATAAAACAACACTAAAGGAACACACAGCTTCCAGGGTGACATGTGATCAGAGCCTGTCATCTGCGGAATCTGTGGAAATGAACGTTGTCAGATATTTACCTGAGAAAATAACAATTGTATGAACTGAGAAAAACATAGCTGTTCATGCCCTGACTCGTGCAGCTCAGTCTGTTGGTTGGGCATCGCCCCCCAACGTGGAAGATCGCTGGTTCGATTCCTGGGCCTGTGTGTTCCATGCTGCCTTGCAGACCACTTGGACCACTGGTGACTTCAGGTGATGAGAGGGCAGCATGGTTCTCGTGAAAGGGTCGCCAGCTAGAGAGACAGCCAGAGGGCTTCACTGGGAGCAGCTGCTAGCAAACCACAGCTAACTTGCACTTGTGTTTGGCTCGATAACCTCACAAGGGGCACGCACCGAGTGGAGAAAAAAAGAAGTTTAGTTGGCATATTTTCAATGCTGAGAATGATCGAAGTGCTTACCTACCTGCCAGGTGCTGTGCTGAGTGTATTTTCTCATTTCATCCTCACCATAACCTTCGGAATCGTGAGTAGCCCCAGGGATAATAATAGGTCATCCTTAAGGTAAAGGCAGTCATGGGCTCCTCCCTGTAACTTTGCTGCAAGGGCTACCCTGCCTGGGAAGTGGACTTTGCGCATTCAGGGAGGACAAGTCTACTTGGCAAAAATTGCCTAAATGAATATTTAAGACACTTTCACTGTGGGGAGAATGGTGTGTGTAACTTTTTAGGTAATTTCTCTCATCTGAATAACTTCCTAAGTAAAAACAGGTCTTTCAAATGCCCAGCCTGAAGCTCTGGGGGCAGGGTAGCATCCTCATACAGCAGAAAGCTCTGGCTGCACCAGCCCAGGGCATGCGCTCTGTGTTTGCTCCCAGGAAGCCGGCTCAGTACCAGGAACATTTACCCTCTCCCTGCCCCCCTCCCCCCGGGCTTTTCCTGCTCTCCCTCAGGTTGGGCCAGGTCTGATGCCTCTCGCTGACTGTAGTAGAGATCACATGGTGGGTTCTGGTGTCACACTGCCGGCCTTCAACCTCAGCTCCATTACGTCCCAGCCGTACCACCTTGGCGAGGTCCTCAACTGGGGAGCCTTAGGTTTCTTCATCTCTGAAATGGGCATAATGGTAAAACCTACTGCCGCAGGCTGGTGTGAGGGTTAATGGAGCTACCCTACAGGGCGTGCTTTGCAACGCCTGGTGCTTAGTCCCAGGAAACGTTCGTCATCCTCGCCTGGCTGCCAGCCTTGGAGTTCTGTGCCATTGCTTTCCTTCTCGGGGGCTGGGTGCCATGGTAACATCATTCGTTGGGCTCAAGAGATCACTTTGTGTTCAGTTCACCCCGTGTGGTATAACGAGCCATTACCTATGTGCCAGCATTGGGTGAGGAATAGGAAAGGATGGGGGTATTTTGGGGGGATCTACTTTTAAAGCGTCTCCATCCGACCCCTCCAACACAGAGAGTAGCCAAGGAGAGTCCGTTTTCCTGTTCGGTAGGGCGGCAAGCCTGTTCAATTTTTTTTTTTTTTTTTTCCTTCTGATAACTGGGGCAGGTTTCTCTCCCCATAGGGATCCCTTTCTTTCCCCTGAACCAGAAGGGAAGGTCCCCTTTCTCTTTCCAGTGACGGGCAAGAACAACGTTCCATTGATGACGTGAATGGAGCATTTCTTAGCCCCAGACTCTTCCTGCTGCAGAGGCAGGGGCCTTTCTCTCTCCCTTGGCTTCCGAAGAGGATGATTCACGCTCCCTCCAGGCGACCGGGGCTGCCTGGGATTACTGACTTCGGTACAAACTGACAAGGAAGGGAGGCTGCTGGGTTGCAGGGTCTCCATGCCACGCTTTTCCCCTGGGATCTCTGGCATGAGCCAGGCTTAGAATTTTCCCAGCTTCACCTCCCTCCAGCCCCACCCCAGCCACCCAGCAGCAAATTCTCCTTTCACACTGTAGTCCCTTACCCTGCTTTATTTGCCACTGGAGTTCTTGGCATCACTGGTCCACTTCTGTTACCGTGTTTACTGACTGTTCTCCCACTACCGGCAATACAAGCTGGTGTATTGCCGAATCCCCAGTGTCTGGCAGACAGTAGGTGCTCAATAAATATCTGAGTAAATGAATGAAGGCTGAAAGCTACTTCTGATTTCCCTCTCATATCCAGAAAATGCTTTTCTGTTAACTGGATAACTGATGTCTAGTCACAATTGTCCTGGGTTTCTGGAATGGCCTGAGGTTGGATCAGTCACCCAATGGGCAGACCCTTCTATGGGCCGGCAGAGGTTAGGGCCCAGCCTCTGGTCTCTGAGCAGACAGAATTCAGCCGGCGACACAAAGTTCCCCAAGGACAGTGTGAAATGATTCCAGGCAGAAGGAGAGCTGGTCCGAAACACAGCAGAGCTGGGGGGCAGGTTTACGGCTCCCCTATTTCTCCTGGCTTCTGCAGGGCCAGGAAACAGCCCCACAGCCCTGGTTCTGAGGGCTGGGCCCCTCCAGGTACCTACTCTCTGGCGCTCTGCGAGGGCACCCAGAAACCACGCCAATGTTTCCAGGAAGTGCACATCGACTGCTTGCGCTCAGCAGGGGTTTTTTTTTCACCCCCCCCCCCCGCCTTCCTTTTCTATCTCACTGCTTCTTACAAATTAAAAAGCAAGTCAGGAAGCCATGTTAAAAATAATCAAACCACAGCAAAAGAAAGGCACTACCAAAAGAAGAAGGGGGGAAAAACTCAGAGGCGAACATTATTCCACAATGCTGTCTTACCGGAGGCCCTGCGAACCCCACCTGCTGGGGCCCGGGGCTCATGCGGTCCGCATTACTTACTTTTTGCATTACTTTAACGGGCCATAAAAATTAGCATTGGCTCCTCTGGGAAATGTCACGCCATGTGGAGAGAAGAATGTTAATAAAAAAGAGGCTAAACCCACAGCTCGTTTTCCACGTGGTAAAGGCTCGCTGCTCTCAGGTCTGTCCTCCCCTCTAATCAAAATCAGCTTCCGGCACTGGAGGGCTGGAGGGAAAGAAGGACTTGAACACCCCAAGGACAGAGAATCAAGGTTCCCTGAGAACCCAGACCAACTTGCCTGAAACTGAGTGCCAAGGGAGGACTGGGGGCTTCTGAGGGGCTCTGCACTCCAAGGATTGGGGTCAGGCAGAGCTGGTCAGAGTCTGGGGGCTCAGAGCTTAAGGGGACTCACCTCACAGAAGGCGCCTGACCACTTCGATTTTGTCAGGGGTCCCAGAATGTTAAAACATGAGCAGATGTCAAAACAGAGCCACAAAAAATGGTGGCACAGGTGATATACCTAACAAATTAGACCTTTTAATACACAAGCAGACAAAGAAAATGGCAATTGTGCCAATCCAGGACTTCTTAAAAGTATGACTTCCTAGTGCGCTGCTGGTGGCGAGGATGGATGTGGGACACCCATGTGTGTCGGGCAACATCTTCCTAACCCATCAGTGGATATGATGGAGAAGTTAGCGATATTGTCAAAAGTTTACCTGAGGGAAGGGGGTGGGGCAGGTAGAAGAGGTTTGTAAATGGAAGGAGACTTGA
>PVKU01005433.1:28349-123921 GCA_004027475.1 Anoura caudifer
GAGGAGCCCCCCCCCCCCCCCCCCCACACACACACACTCAAGTACTCAGAGCGATGAAGCCACCACTGGCCATCCCATGCTATTTGTTACTGCTTGTCCTGCGTTGGTTGCTCAGGGGCAGACAGAGGGGCTTCTTCTTTGGGCCTCGCCCACAGGCGTGGAGGGTGGGGTGGCTTACGATGAGTTGGCAGCCAGCTGGCTGGCTCCATGGGTCCTCTCCAAACAGCAGGGTTTGTTGAGGGCATTTTCTCTGAGTCACCCCCGGTGATAAGTCTGGCAGGGAGCTTCTGAGCAAGCCAGGTTTTAGACTCTTACCCTTGGAGGTTTGATTTCAGAGTTTGCAAGTTGCTTAACAAAACTGTTGTGGCTTTGACTGAACGATAGTCATTTTGGGAGCCAAAATAGCAGAGACAACGATAAAGCCCAATGCTGAACCTATGGCTTAAGACTGAGGGAAGCTCTATTCTCTGCTCCAACCCCCCCCCCCCCCCCGTGCTGCATTTACTTATTCACTCAACCAGAATTTATTGAGCCCCTTTAAGTACCAGGCCCCACAGTAAGTGCTGGAGAAATTATGGTGAGTGAGCGCAGACCTGGTCACCTCCCCGCCTCCCGACAAAGCCCGCAGTGAACTGAGGGGCTGGGGACCTGAATCAAAACCCACGAAGCCGTGTAAATAGCCACCACAGTAAGTGCTCTAGAGGAGAGGGGTGTGGTACTATGGGCAAAAATTATGGGGTCTGACTTGGTTAGGCAGGACAGGGAAGCATCTCTGAAAAGCAGACATTGAACTAGACCTGAGAGTTAAGAAGGTAAAGAGGAGAAGGAAGACTGTGTTTGGAAGCAAGAAAGGCATGTGCAAAGGCCCTGAGGTAGAAGAAAGAATATACAACCCGAGAAGGGCTAGAGCAGAGAGGTGGAGACATAAGGTGGTGCCCAGGACGCCTGGGGCACAGTGGGCCTGGCACAGGGGCAGGGGCAGGGGCAGGGGCAGGGTCAGGGAGACCTCTCAGGGTTGGCAGGAAGCAGGCCCCTCAGGCAGGGCTTCTCAGCCTCCTAGGTTTTCTTTCATTTTAAGAGCCGTGGAAGTCAGTGAAAGTCTTCAAGCAGGGGGAGGAGACTGGGGAAGACTGAACCACATTTGCATTTTGAAAGGTCACTCTGCTTGCAGTGCTAAGATCTCTCCGAAAGTAATTTCTACTTTGCAAACCCAACAAGCAGAGTTAGTACTCAGTTACTGGAAACAGAGGCTAGTGCCTGAAGTGCCAGTTCTGAGTTTCAATGCCAGCTTCATGCTTCATTTCCAGCCTGGCCTTGGGCAGGTCAGCCTTTCAGAGCTTCAGTTACCTCCTATGTACAATGGGATAATAATACCTTCTTCTGTATTGTTGTGAGGGTAAGGAAATTTAAAGTTAATAAATAGTCTTGCTTGACACACTGAAAACTCTTCTTGGAATTATTAAAAGCAGGAGCCCACTTTGCTATGGCATGAAACAACCAAAACTCAGCAGGTCATATGGACTTTCAGCTTTACTTGGAAAATACATCTTGGACTTCACCTGAACTTCACCTTCGCACACAAGGAACTACCTTCTGCAAATACCTTCTCCTCCTTCTTTGAAACAACAACAACACAACACTAAAACAACCACTGATTAAACTGTTTGTACAAGGTGCTGCAGTCATTCCTTCTGGTTTAGCCATTTATCAGAACATAGACCATGGAGAAACAAGCAGAAGGCATAGGAAGGTCAAGTGAGCTTCACAAATACTGAAACAAAGAAGGAAGCCCTTGGCTATTGGGTAAGTGGATCTGCTGGTGATGAATAAGAGACTGCCGGTGTCCTTAATGTAGCCGGAGTCGGGTTAGTAGGTCAGTCCAGAACCAGCTATTTCTCATCCCCTAAGCAGCCCACGGCCCTCCTGCCATTAAGGGTACTCCAATTGACCTTAAGTCAAGGGTATTGACAAAAGGACTTGAGAGCCAACTGTAAGAGGCTCCCGCTGGCCAGTGATGAGACCATGTGAGCACCAGGGATACGAAACTCATCAAATAGGTTGGAATTCTTGAGTTTACAATGACACTGAAAAGATATTAATTACCATTGAAAGGCGAGGCAAAACCAATCTGTTATTTTGAATATTCGTGAATAAAAGAAAGGAACCAAACATTTGTCCTGCCTTTCTGACGTGCACTGCACCAAATGGTAGATGTGGGGAAGTTTTTCTTTATATAAATATTTCAGCTGATAAGATAGAAAGACTCACCCATCCCCTGTTATGTGCCTCCTGATGGAAGGACACGAAGAAATAAGATTTTGCCAACAAAAAAAGAAAGAAAATATTAACTGGATACAAGTGAACTAGATCCAACAACACTTTTTTTTTTTTAAATAGAGCGGCTAGAGAAACATGTCAAATAACGTACACTATAGTAGACAAAATGACAAAGGGTCCAATTCCTAAAAGAAAAGAGTTACAAGGAAAAAAGAGGTGGAGGGGAAACCCACAGACTAAAAGAAACTTTGGGATATATTACCTGGTTACAATGTGTGGATTCCAATGAAGTGTAACAAATCTGTTTTAAACATTGATAAGAAAATGGGAAACTTGAACACTGATGGGATATTTGATGATTTAAGAAATTATTGTTAAATTTTAGGTGTGCTATTGTGGTTAATTTTTAAAAAGGAGAAAGTTCTTATTTTTTAGCAACACAAACTAAAATAGGAGCAGATAAATGAGATTGTAAATATGATTTGCTCTAAAATAATAAGGGGCAGGGGAGGAAGGGGGATGGATACAGAGCACATCAACCACAGGCTGGTCGTTTTTGAAGGTGTGCCGTGAGCTCATGGGAGTTTGATGTTTTCATGGTAGAAAGTGAAAAAAATCCATTGGCCAATCCAACATCTGTCTGTCCCTTTCTCTTGTATTTATTTAGTTATTTATTTCTAATAAGGACCTGATGATTTTTTTTTAAGAAATTGATTTTAGAGAGAGAAGGAGGTGGGGAGAGAGAGAGAGAGAGATGTGAGAAAGTTACCTCACATAGGCGTCCGATTGGGGACAGGTATGTGCCCTGACCAGAAATCAACCCCACAACCTTTTGGTCACTCCAACTGCTGAGCCACTTGGCCAGGGCTGTCCCTTTCTTTTAATGTTAAAAACATTATTATTAATAATATTAATATGAAGTCTCACTTGATGACTCCCATGCAGTCGCTCATGGGAGATCTTGGCAAACAGGAAACCTGGATTCTAATCCTACTTTCCCATTCACCAGTTGAGTGACTTCGAAACTTCCCTCTCTGGGTCTGCTATTCCTTTGGGAAATGAGGGGCAGGAAGGGTTTGTAACATCCCGCTGGCTGTAGAATCCTGCAGTGGTTAAGACATCGGGTCCTGCAGCTGACTGGGTAGGAATCCCAGTTTTCCCATATGTATCCCTGGGTTACATATCTAGGTTTTATAAAATGGACAGAACCAGGATGCTTAAATCAGACCCTGAATGCACTCATTCCATAAACAATGAGCACCTTGGCCTCTGGGTTGGGAGGGGTGCACCGTGGTGAGCCTAAAGGGAGATCCCAGTTAATACAGAATAAACACCAACTGAGAAGCAGAATTTCAGAGATCTAGGACTATGAAGCAAACGCCTCACAGCAAACTCATGGAGAGCTACTCTCCAGGAAGGCGGGCTGCAACTTTGAAAGGCCTGATGGGGCGGACGGGAGTATCCTGCCACGGATGATGTGGCCTTCCAGCGTAGCCGGTGTTTTCCAGCCTGGTTGATCTCATCTCCCTCAACCAGGGCACCCCACTTGAAAATATCTGGGGATTTTGGGGAGCCACAACTACGGGGGAGGTCATTTCGGCACTTGGTGGGTAAAGGACAGGGATGCTGCGCAGTATCCTACAATGTATAGGATCTCCCACACATCAAAAATGATTTAGTCAGAAATGTCAATCGTGGCAAGTTGAGAAATTTGATAAAGCGTGAACTGCAAGACAAGGGTCCTGAGTCACAAGGGAGCTTGCAGTGGTCAGGATGCAGAAGGAAATGCCGTGTGGCTGAATAAACCCCAGTATGAAGAGAGGGAGGCTGGGCTAGATGATGGAGCGCTTTTTAGAGCACTGTGAGGAGCCTCGAGTTATCGCCAAAGCAGTGGAAAGCCCTTGGAGAGTTTTCAGTATGGGATGAACGTAATCCATGTAATGCTCTATGTACATTTAAGAGAGCAAGTAAATATCATTTATTACTATCATTACTTTTCTGCGTTCCCTGCTTGACCCCAGCCGGAACTCCGGCCTCCGCGTGGCCGCAGTGACTCCTCCTGGCCAATAGGGGGCGCCAACCGACAGTTGGCCTCCGGCCGCCCGGGGCGGGCCTTCTCTTGCCGTCCCCTTTTCTCGTCTTTTCCCCACTGGAGAAGTCGGGAAGGTGGCGGTGGCGGCGGCGGCGGCTGTGGGCGTCCCGGCCAGGCCGGTTGGTGTGGCCGGTCAGCCCGCGCTCCGCAGCGCTCGCGCCGCGCCCAGCCCAGTCGAGGCGAGTGACGGCGGCCAGGTCCTGCGCGGGCGGCGCTCGCTGACGGAGGGCGGCGGCGGCAGCGGCAGCGGCGGCGGCGGCCAGGGCGGCCCGTGGGACCGCGGGCCCCCGGCGCAGCGCCGCCCGGCTCCCGGCCCTGCCGGCCTCCTCCCTCGGCGCCGCGGCCATGGCGGCCAGCGCGAAGCGGAAGCAGGAGGAAAAGCACCTGAAGATGCTGCGGGACATGACCGGCCTCCCGCACAACCGAAAGTGCTTCGACTGCGACCAGCGCGGCCCCACCTACGTGAACATGACGGTCGGCTCCTTCGTCTGTACCTCCTGCTCCGGCAGCCTGTGAGTGGGGGCCGCGGGGTGGGCGTGGGGGGCGGGCGGGGGCTCTGCCTGGGCCGGGATGGGGGCGCGGGCGGCCGGGGGCGGCAGCTGGGGCGCGGGCTGGCGGGCGGAGCGGCCGAGGCGGGCGGTTGGGATGCGCTTGGCCCCGGGGCTGGGGATGCGCTTTCGGTTTTTCCGGGCGAGGGTCCAGGCTCGGGGTAGCCTTCGTGGGTGGGGCGTGGGCGGGTCTGGGGTCGGGACTGGGCGCCGGGGGGAGAGCATCTCGGGTCCCGGCGGAGCCGGCGCCGCTTCCCTGGGGCCTCGGCCCCCCGTGGGGTGCTGACCCAGTGCCCCTATAGGGAAAAGACCGAAGGGGGCTGGGGAGGGCCGTGCGGGTCCGTTGTGTGCTCCGCCCCTCGGCGGCCGGGGCGCGTCTGCCGCGCGAGGCACCTGCCGGGCGCCGGTAGAGTGGGTGGGGGGAAGCTGGGGTGGGCGAGGGCTGGGAGGACGCGGAGCCTCGGCTTTCCGCCCTGGAGTCAAGATTACCGAAGTCCTTGGGAGAAAACAGGCACTTAGAAATAGTAACAAGATTAAAATGTTTCGACCGCACAGATGTGAATGCCTAGGGAAAAGTTCAAGCGGATTAATTTCGGGCGAGGGAGGGAGAGAAGCAGATGTGAGGTCAGAGGGGTTTTCGGTTTAACGTCCAAAGAGAGTCCAGAGGAGTTTGGGGAAAGTTTTGATGGCGATAAGGTATTGACGAGGAGCTGTGTCATTCCGGGTATGGTGGTGGTATCTGTAAGACTTCTCTATCGATACCCCAGTGCCCCAACTGTGTACAGAAGTGGGGAGAGATGGGAAGACAGCGTGTGTCAGGAAAACGGAGCCTGCTGATTGAAGTAACCGGGACGGTTTGTATTTGCTCATCTTTGCTTCATTCAGCTTTATTTTGATAAGATTTTTGTTATGTGGAATTGCTTTTGGGAAGTGTGCAGGCGATTTTGGAACCGATAAGAAGTTGCTTTTAAGCACTAATTACCATTCATTCAAAGTTAGTTATTGACGAAGTGGTAGTTACTGAATATTTTTAAGAGCTTTTGTTGTACCAAAACATCTGATTAAGTTCTTTTGTTTGAGCCATTCTTTCAAGTAATTTGGTTACCCCCTCCCCAAATTAAAATTTAAAAAAACAAAAACCTTTGTAAGATTTACACTGAGGCAAAGTACATGACGTGAGAACACTCACGTATTTGGAAAATGCAGGACATGCTGACAGTGTACCATTTACTTTTTTTTTTCCTTTAAGAAAAAGAGGCATTTTTAGTCTTCCATGGCTGACTTCTTCAACAAATATTTATTGGGTGCCCAGTAGGTTCTGTGTGTTGTAGGGTGTTCTGATAAATACAGCAAAGTTCTTTTTGTAAAAATGTTAAGGAATATTTATTTATTTATTTTTAGAGAGTCGGGAAGGGAAGGGGGAAAGAGGAAAAGAAACATCTATGTGAGAGAGGAACCTCGATAGTTTGGTTTGCCTCTCCCTGCACCCCCACCAGGGACCAGGCCTGCACCCAGGCAGGTGCCCTGACTGGGAATGGAACCAGCGACCTTTTGCTTTGCAGAAGGACTCTGAACCAACTGAGCCACGTGGGTCAGGACTGCAGCAAAGTTCTTATTTTCTTGGTGCTTACATTCTAGTGGGGGAGATGGCAATTCAATGAGAAACGTGTCAGGGGTAAGTATGCAGTAAAACAGGATGAGGAGAGACATCCTCTGAGAGTTAGTTTTAGATTAAGTAGTCAGGGAAGCACTCTTAGAAGCTGACAGTTAGTGATATCATTGAATCACCCCGGAATCGTAGAGCTAGGTGGTATCTTCGAGGTTGTCTGGTTCATAATTTTCATTCACAAAGAGAGTTAAGTGACTTACGTTGGACAATTTGGTTCTAAAATGAAGCCAATAATTAATTGTTTTAAAGTGCATTTGACATTTATTATGTGCACAATAAGTATGTTCTGTTTTTACTAAACACAAGGTCCTTTGATGTATTTAAAGTATTTGGTTTGAAAATATACACACATATATATTTACTCTTCTGGATTTCTGACATTTCTGTGTAGCCCATTGTAAGTATAGTGGGGCAACTTTTAATTTATTGTTGCAAATGCATAGTATCAAGAAATATTTACAAATTTCTACTAGATTCCATGTTTCAGAAATATTCTATATAAAGAGTATCCCTCAGTATGATGATAGTTGTTTATTTTAATGGAGTTTAATCTATAAGAGGGCTTTATGTCTCTGTTTAGAGGTGATTCCACAGGTGCTAACTGATCACTTGGCCTGTGTTATATACACTGTGGGAGTCACTGGTGTGACTTGGGTCTTCCTCTCCTTAAAGAGCTTGCTTTCTAAGTACGTAAAGGTAGTTACAATACATTGTAATGTTTCCTGTCTTTGGATGAGCTACCTGCGATGTACATAAATGATAGGGAAAGTTTCACAGAGGAGTTGATGCTTGAGCAAAGAGCTTTAAAGACAAGACCTATGTGGCAGGCAGACCCATGTAGTTGAAAGAACAGGCACTTACGAGTTAGAGAAACCTGGTTTTGAATCCTGGCTCCACTTACTAGCTATGGTATTGGGAATGGCACTCAGTCTCTTTGAACTTGAGTTTTCTCATCTGTGAAATGGTGAGCATAAGGTTTAGCTTGTAGCTTTTGGCTGTAGGTTAGTTTTCAGTATTTGAGATAATGTGTGTGTAACATGTCACACATGCTTGGTTCACGGTAGTGCTCAGTAGATGAGAGGCGTTATTAACAGGGTGGAGAGGACGTTTCCCAAGTAGGGAACAATATGGAATGCATCAAAATGAGAAGCAACTTTATAAAAATATCTCAGTTTTGATTTTTTAGATGTAACTCAAAACCCGACTCAAATTGGTTTAGAAGCATGAGGGGAATTTATTGTTTGGTTTTGAGTAAGACTTTATACAGTGGCTTAGTGATGTAGATTTCCCTTGTTCACAGAAGGCTGCCTCCAGCTCCTGGAGCTGTACACTGTCTTCCGACTTTCCCAGAATTCTGCAGTTCACTCCTGCTGAGCTTAGCCAGTGCCTTCATTGGACACATGTTCATTGCTGACTTCATTGGAACTACGAGGATCCCCAAACAGAATTCCACAGTCAAGAATCTGGGATCTTGGGAAGGAAGGAATGGTAGCTGGATCAAATGTCTATGGCAGAAATATTGAAGGGACAGTCGCTTCTGAGTATTTTTTTCTTTGAAAAGCAATAATGCAGGAACATAATTGAATAACATAACATTGAGTTTAAGGTAATCAAATATTTGTTATTTAGATGACATGGCATAAGTGAAAGAATATGAATTTTGAAGTTAGATTTTGACACTGCCACTAGCTTACGACTTAGCCAAAGTGAGGGCTTAGCCAGGCCGGCCGTCCTCTCAGCCTCAGTGTTTCAGTGTCTTTATTTGTGATAAGATGCTGCGAGTATTAAATAGTGTAATTCTTTGAATATTTATTGAAACATAATTAATGTGAGGATGGGTTAAGCACTGGATATACATACAGGGAGTGGGCAAAAGTAGGTTTATAGTTGTTTGTATGGGAAATAATATAATAATAAAGTACAAGAATAAACTCCGTGTTTTGCATATTCACAATGCTAAATCTGCTTTTGCCCTACCCTGTCTATTAAATAAGGCATGCTAACTGCTGTTCAGAAACCTTGATGTGCCTAGAAAATGCTAGTACACAGTAAATGGTGTCCAATATCAGAATTTTAAGTTATAGGATAGTCAAAATATCTTTTATAAGTCATTTTAAAATATCTTAGTTTAAATGAGTTAAATGTTAATATTACTAGATGCAGAGCTAATTTTTTTCAGAGGGCTGTTCTATACATTCAGAGTACGTAACTGAATTTGGATTGTGGAACTTTAAAATAGACTTTAGATTTAGATGTGATTAAACAGTTCTTAAAATTATTTATTTATTGAGATTTTAGAAAGAAGACGTGAGAGCCAGCGAGGGGGGGAGAGAGAGAGAAAGAAAAACATCAATCTGTTGTTCCATTTATTTATGCATTTATTGGTTACTACTTGTGTGTACACTGACAGGGGATTGAACCAGCCGCCTTGGTGCCTTGGGACGGTGCTCAAAACAGTAGATACCTAACCAGGGCTTCAGTTAAACTGGTGGTTTTTTTGTTTTGTGTTTTTATTTTTTATTTTTAGAGAGGGGGAAGGGAGGGAAAAGGAGAGGGAGAGAAACATCAGTGTGAGAGAGAAACATCAATCAACTGAGGATCAAAACTGCAACCTTTTTGCTTTGTGGGTTGACACTGGTTACAGCTAAACTGTTCTTTCTTGAGGCAGAATAGGGGTGATAGAGCAGACTGATTTGTCACTTTCAGATTCTATCGACAAATACTTAAAATTATGAATGAACACTGTATTGCAGCCAACAAGAAAATACTTCCTTCCTGTTAAAGACTAATTTTAGACCAAATTGTTTGTTTTGTGTTGACTAACATTCATGGAATAAATGAATAATGTAAGAGTTGTTCTATTCTTAAAAATGAACCATAAATTTTTTAGGGAGGGTTTAGATAAAAAGTTACAGTTGAGAATTAACTTTGTTTCTCTTAATACCAGCTATTTTGTGTGGACAGTGTATTTAATCTTGGAATTTTACATGTGGATAAATGTAGCTGGAAAATAACTTGCACTCTTAATTTTGTATGTATTTTGACTTTGGTGAATCTTGCAAGAATATTTACTTTCTAAAATTAAAGTTGGACCGATGACTGAAAGAGGGCTTTAGTTTTTTTACAGTCACGAGCATTAGAGTGGATTGTCATCGGACACCCTTTAGGAGCTCTTCTTGTAGTACGTAGGAAGACATCATGAGGTCACAGTGCGCAGCAATTTGTTTCCTTAATTCCATTTCCACTTTTTTTTAATACTCCGACGTGGCTATATTCAGGGAGATGTTTTGACAATGTAGCACAATTTCAGTTTACTGTAAGTGGGAAAACTATTTGGTACATTCAGTTGCTAAATTTTGCAAGCTCTTTGATGGGGGATGTATGAAAATCAGTACAATTAGTAGTGTGAGAAGCGATGAAAATTCTTCCTCATTTCTCACTTCAAACCTTTATCTCTTAATAAATATTGGTAACTCCAACCTGAAACACAAACATGGAACAGTTGTATTCAGTAGATATGTACCTCTGCAGGAAGATTGCCAATGTCTGTCTAGTAAAGAAACTTGGCATATTTTTAAAAGATTTTATTTATTTTTAGAGAGAGGGAAAGAAAGGGAGAAAAACATTGATGTGTGAGAGAGAGACTTCCTCAGGTTGGTTCTCACAGGTACCCTGTCTGGGGATGGAACCTGCAACCCAGCCATGGGCCCAAACTGGGAATTGAATCCTGTGCTTGAATGGGTGCAGCCTTTCGTTTTGCCCGATGATGCCCAGCCAATGGGGCCACACTGATCAGGGCAAGAAACTTGATAGTTTTGAAAGTGAAAAATTACTCACGTTTTCTAGGAATGCTTTTTTTCATCAGTGAAAGAAAACAATCTATAAGTCAGGTTTAATTTTGACAAGAACTGTTTATTTTTCATCCTTTGTTTAATTTTTAATTCAATTTCAATTTTTATCAAAATACATCCACATAATTCAAAAAGGGAAGGGTTTATAGCAAACAAAAATAGTCATCTAATCCCTTCCTGCATTTCTTAATGTACTGTAGACAGTGATGATGGACTCTTGTCTGTTTCCACTTTCTGTATTTACCTTAATTTTGGGTTTTATCTGTTGACGCTTATACTATACAAGGAAAAATATAAGGATTTGACTCTTTTAACACTTCTCTTACTCTCTCCACTTGCACTTTTCTTCTTCCCCTTTAGTATAATTATATCACAATTTTTGGTTAAATCGCTGTTCAGAATTTACCTTATTTTATTCTCAGCTGTGTCATGCAGTATACTACATGTATTTTTCTTGTTCAACCATTTTTCTCCCAGAAGTTGTCTAGTTTTCTTCATTTGCTTTGTTTTCCATGTATAGATCATTAAAATGTTCCCAGATAAATTCTCTCTCTATAAGGCAAAATTTCATTCAATATGATCAGAACATATGGTACTTCTTTTTTTTTTTTTTTTTTTTTTTTTAAGTAAATCTTTTCTGGGTACTTTCTGTCATTCTCTGGTATGGAAATGGTGTTCTCTAGGTGTGCTGTGCACTAGTCATCCTGAGACTTTTTTCTGCCTTCATTCTGGAAATTTCCTTCATACCAAGCCTGAGTTCCACCTTCTCTTACCAGGGTGGAACACACCCCACATCTTCATTAGCTTTTTGATTAAAGGTTAATGGGAGGTCATTTTTGAGAACTACATGGCTGAGAATGGCTTATTCTGACCTCATTTTTAACTGAGTGGTTTGCCTACATTCACAACGGTGAAAATACATCACCCTGGGAATTTTTAAGGCATTGTTTAGTTGTCTTCAGATCTTCAGTATTACTGTTGAGAAGTTTGGTGTTATTACTGATTCTTTGTTTCCCATTTCCCCCGTCCCTCTTTAGGAATATATATATATATATTTATATATATATTTATATATATTGATATATGTATTTGATCTTTTGGGTCTCTGCTGAACTTTCTATTGAAGTATTTTAGTATAGATCTTTTTGTTCAATTTTTAGGCATTTGGGGGACTCAGTTTGGAAACTCATGCTTTTTTCTTTTTTTTTGTAGTTCGGTGCTATTTTCTTCAATCTTCCTACTGGGAAAAAGCCTGGCTACCACTCTTCTAGAATCCAAGTTGGGGGAGGGGATTGGGGCATCGAGTTTATTCAGTATGTGGAGTCTCAGATAAGCTCCCAGTTTTGAGTGTGTTTCCTCATAACAGCCCTCAGATCCACCTGAGTCCAGGGTCTACTTGGTATCCTCTCTCCAGATTAAATTTTCCTTCATGTTACTCAGCCTAAATCCTGGTAGGGGTAGTTTTGTGGTTTAGGGAAATTAGGAGTCTATTTTTGACCCTATGTAAATTCCCTGATTCCTTTGATAATCTTTCTAGGGCTCTGTGGTGGGAATCACCTTCTAGCTGGCATCTCCCACCTGTGCGGGAGCTTCCATTTTAGCTTTCTTTTCTCTGTAAAGTCAGTTCCTGCAGGTATATTCACGTTTTATCTCCCAAACCTTGTTATTAAGAGAACCATACTGTGTTTGGGGCTCCTCCCTTGTTCTCTGTCTCTCTGCGTCTGTGTGGGTTAATGCTTTTTTTTTTTTAATGTCTCTGCTATCACTTCATTGGGGTTTGGAGAGACAGTGAAGACATTCTTGGGCTTTGTCTGCTTTCAACCAGAATACCTTAATTAGTTTAAAGTGTTACTTCATTATTTTCTAGATGCTTGCCCTAAGTGTTACAAGGAACTTAAAGAGTGATAGTGACTTTCAGAAGAAAAACCCAAAATAACAGTTGTGTTTTATACCATGTTGTGTGTGTGTGTTTTCGGTTAAAGTTGGGTTCTAGATAACTATTAAATAACTAGTATTGGACTGTATCTAAATGTCAAATTAACTTTATTACTTTATGCCAGCAATAGCAACCCCCTAAATTTTCACAGCCTGTTACAGTATTTTAACCAGCTCCTCCCCAGCAGGGGAAAAATGGTTAATCAAACAAACTAAATAAGCTTCCTTACTTATTCATCCAGCACAAATTGTTATTTGAGTTGAACAAATGGCTATTAGCCAGACTGTTTGAGGCGTAGTTAAGAGCAGCACAGGGGCGGACAGACCGAGTGAGTCACTGCTCCATCTGGTTGCAGTCATACCTGGGTGGTGGTCGTTAAAACTGAAACTCCTGGGATCTGCATGTGACTTAATTATACTGCAGACACATTTTGGACTCTACGAGTAGGTGACTTTGGAACTTCTTAAAACCAGTTAATTGACAGACATGCTTCCACAATGTCAATACTACTGTTATTAAATGAGTCATTATTTAATTTTTTTTGCACTGAACTGAAGACTTAAACTGAAAAATGTGTTTTTCAGGATCCAGAATGGGTGGTACTTCAATGTTGGCACTGTAAAAAATGATGTGGTATACTCGCGCAACACTTTTATTCAATAGTTATGACTAATGTCATTACAGTAAAATGTTTTATAAACATAAATTCGCATGACAGCTAGACTGGGCTTAGTAAAATGGAAGCGGCCTCGGCTTCCAGGAATGCACCTTAAAAAATACTTAGAAACATAAAATTCAGTTTTGATCAGTTAAAGATTCTGTTCATTTAAATGATCAAATCTGGTAGGTAGAGATGCTCTGCTAATGAGAAAAGATTTGTTTTAATTACTGTTAAAATTGTGGTTACTATAGAGAGTAGCATGGAATTGGTACAGTAGTTTTATTTCTTAAGTTGGCATACATTAAAATCAACTTTTCTGGCCCTGGCTGGGTGGTTCAGTTGGTTGGAGCATCATCTCATGCACCAAAAGGTTTTGGGTTCGATCTCTGGTCAGTGCACATACCTAGGTTGTAGGATTCCCCAGGAGGCAACCAATGGATGTTTCTCACATCGATCTCTGTCTGTCTGTGTGTCTCTGTCTGTCTCTCTCTCCCTCCCTCTCCCTCACTCCGCCCTCTCTTGCCACCCCCTTCCCTACCTTCCTCTCTCTAGAATCAACAATATCCTTGGGTGAGGACTAAACAAAAAAGTAAAGTAAAAAATTAAAACATAATCGTAAGTATACATAATATCATACAGTTTGTCATTTAACTACTTCCCCTTTGATATCAAAGTGTTTCTGATGTCATGCTATTGTGAATTGTGATGAACATCTTATACATAGTTAGCTATATTTCAGATTCATTTTTTTAAATCCTCAGCAGAGGATATGTTTATTGATTTTAGAGAGAGGAAGGGGGGGGTAGGACAAAGAGACAGACATACATGTGAGAAACATGGATTGGTTGCCTCCCAGGGATCGAACCTTCAACCTGTTGGTGTACTGGCATTGCTCCAACAGAGTCATCCAGCCAGGTCTTCGATTCCTTCTAGAGCACTGGTTCCCAGGTTTTTGATGGGGGGGCAGGGGGATGTTGCACAGACAGGAGGTAGCTCAGGTGAGCTTCACTAGCCTGCCATTGATTGGGGGGTAAAGGGGAGACAGGAGGCAGAGTCAGGCCATCTGAGGCCCCGGGTGTGGGGATCCCTGTTCCAGAGAATAGATTCTTAAAAGTTGTTACTGGGTCAGAAAGCACAAATGAGATTCTTGATAGTAATTGGTAAATTTTCCCTGCCATCAGTATGTTATATTCCCATTTTTACTGCAGGCTCATCCGTTTGCATTCTCCCCAAGAGATTGATAGAACTAGTCTTTTTTTTTTTTTTTTTTTTTTTAATAAACCAAGCTGTTTTATAAGCATATGATATCCATGTACAAAAGCTTTTGGTAGCTGGAAGTAGAAAAACTCTTGTATATCCTTGCATTGCAAATATAGTTAATCTGCTTGAATAAATGGGATAAAAAAGACCAATTAGAGAATCAACATGAATAAATGTAGTACTTCTTGGAGTTACTCAATTCATGTAGTTAATGTGGCCTTGCAAAATTGTACCTATTAGTTTTCTAAATCAAATCCTTTTTTAAGTGCACTGTTTGAGCTCTTTTAAAGAAATCCTGTAATAGATTGGTAGTAACAATAGTCATGGGGATGTAAAGTACAGCATAGGAAATACAGTCAGTAGTATTGTAATCACTAGGTATGGTGTTAGGTGGGCACTGGAAGTATCAGGGGGAATGCTTTGCAAAGGATGTGATTGTCTAACCACTATGCTGTACACTTGAAACTAATACAAAATAATATTGAATGTAAACTGTAATTGAATAAAAAAACTGTAATAAATTATTGATAGTTGTGAAAAATATGTCCTCATTCTGGTTGTATTTATTTCATAAGTTCAATTGTTTACTTATTTAAGTAATGAATACCTTCATTATGCATAAATAGACCCTGTGATATGGTAGGGACTCAAGATACACGAGTACCAGCCATAGTACATTGTACTGCTTTCATGAGATTACCTTTGTATAAATAACTTAGAGAGAGCCAAGGCTTTCCTCATCTAATGATTTGAGAAGTATAGGGGTATTATTCTTTGCTCCAAAATTTTTGTTTAAAACATACACCCCTGTAACAATGTTTAACAGTTTCTCATTAGAAGGTAATTCTTTCACCTTTTCTGTTTTTAGAAAGGCTACTCTAGGGGAAGTGGAAAGGTAAAGGTTGGCTGGAACAAGGAGGAGGAGGTATTAGGGGATAAGGAGAGACCAACTGGCCAAGTGAGAATGGAGGGAGGAGAGGAATTTGAGAGAACAAATACTATGTTAAGTTCTTAAATTGTTTTAGAGCTGGGTAGGGTGCAAACACATACCGTAAACGAACAAGCTTTCCCAAAAGTGGGTATTTTTGTCTTGTTCTCATGATAAGGATGAGTTGGAAAACAGTGTCATGTTTTAAATGAATAATAATGATTTTCCTAAATTTTCACTTGGAAATGTAAGTTATCTTGAAAACTTTAATTTGTTACTTCAAATTGTAAAGGTACTCGAAGGTAAATCACACTATAGTTGTTTCTTCATAGTTACGGTTGAAAGTTTTACTGGGATGAAATTGCTACGTTCAGTTTCTACTGTGCAGTCTTCATTTCTGTTGTATGATTTACCAAGAGCTAGAAGGAAAATGACTTGTTAATTTAAAATTTAAACAAAACCTAACTTAACATTGAACTCTCCGCTTGGAAATGTGAAGCAGATAAAGCACAGCTTGTCGTAATTCACAGCGTGATCTGGAGTGTGCCAGCCGTCTCTGATAGTGGACGGAGAGGAAGGGGCAGCAGGGTATGAGGGTTGAGGAGCCTCTCTTCTGAGTTCTCCTTGTTGTTTTGATTTAAAATAACACTACACACCATATTTAATTAATCAAAAATGTTTCTGTAATATTTTTGAAAGACTTTTTGGTTTGTAATTTTACAGCTTTTTAAAGTCTTGGCATGGATGATTGCAAGATGACTGTATAACAAAATCTGTAAAAATATTAATAATCTGTTCTAGAACCTAGATTCCAAATGACACCTTCACCAGAGGACATGATTCTCAAAGTAATTTTATGAAACTTTGTTACTTTGCATAGATATTTAACCCTTATTCTTCTGGGTGGAGTAGTTAGTGCATCATATTTGGACAAAATGTAAATAGTCCTTATTCTCTCTGAGTGCTTTTCTGCTCACTTTTTTATGTGTACGATAAAACATCAAGAAACTTAGAGATGAAGTCCTCTTTATACACAAAAGTGTCCCTCTATACAGAAAAGTCCTCAAGATTGTAAAGGGTCTTAAAAGTCATATAATCACGTATCTACCTGTTTCTCGAATCACTTTTCCAGGCCCTCTGTTTCCTCTTGAACGCTTACTGCCTCTCCAGGTGATTAAAAACGTTCCTTATTATCAGTCCTTATTTGAATTAATGGAGAGATGGAACTTTATTCTTGTCAGTAACTTTGTTTACTTAGGTTACTTTCAATTTTCTGAATTAGCTTTAAAACTAAAGGTAGTAGCAGTTTGATTAGAATACTTGTGTAGGTCCATACTTAGCACATCATATTTTCTTCAAGTATAAAGATAATTTAAATAATTACTTTTTGAATTCTTTAGCATGGAGCTCTTAGCATATATTGTTTTCTCCCTCCATTAAAACACACTAAAGCAATATTTGTATTTCCTAGAAGCTCATGTGTTACAGATCGTATATATTTCTAACTAGGTGTAGTTACTTGAATTTATCTTCACATATATTATTTAATGTGGGTCTAGCCAAACTTACCTTGACATATCTGTTGTGGATATTAATAGTTTAAAATAATTTTTAAGTACTTTTAGTTTATGGAATAAAAGCACTGCTTCAAGTTTAAAGGTGCTAACAAAAAATGTTTTGCATTGATTATAATTTTAAAAATATAATATATAATAGTAAGTTTGTAAAATATTTTCTCTCTTAGGCGAGGGTTAAATCCACCACACCGGGTGAAATCTATCTCCATGACTACATTCACACAACAGGAAATTGAATTCCTGCAAAAACATGGAAATGAAGTAAGTGTTTTTGCAATTTCAACTTTTTTTTGTTGGCAGTCATTTTAATAAAATTTAATAAGTTTAGAATGATGAATTTCACTGTCTAAAAAAGTTAGTTTTGTATATTTAGATATTTTAGAATATATTCATTTTATGCTTTTAGAATTAATGTCCACTCTCTAAGTACTTTGCCTTAAACCTGAGGTGTAACATACATATTAAAGTTCATCAGGGATGACTGTAAAAGGCATTTTTGGAGGGTGTCTAGTATGGGAGTAATTGTTCGTCTTTGCTCTAAAAGATAAAACAAGAAAAAGAGTAAACTTGGTGGTAATGTTGTAAATGTGTGTAAGACATTTGATCAGCTTTCACTTGAGGTCTGCTCCTTCCTTTTTCCTGCGTTTTTAACTTTGGATGTATGTGCGATGTTTGGTGACGAGCAGGTGCTCGGGATGGGGGAGGTTGGTGGTCTGAGGGCTCCGCTGAGTGTCATGGGAACCCAGTAGAGTAAAGGTTTGCAGGGCAGTGTTGTTTTTCCACTCTGCTGTGCTGGGCTTTCGTCATTCCGTTCGGTTGGTTTGCTTTTTTGTTTTTAGTTCCATATTTTGCATTTGTAAAAATTGATCTAATATTTTTTTAAAAACTAAAATTAACAAAGTGAGCATATGTTATAATCTGGAGTAAGGATGAGCCAGTTACCCAATTGATTAATCATAGCCATTTTAATTTTATGGCAACTCTTATCACTTCCTAGAAAGGAAATAATAGTTCAGTTGTGCTGCTCTGGTTGCACATTTTTCATACAAGATACAGAAAAGAAGTTAAGCGCTAGATATTGTTAGCTTCTGTTTTCTCCTTCACCTTCCGAAGACATGCAAGCATTTTGCACTCTGCCTCTCTTCCTAACACTTTGATAGTAATACCTTAAATTTGCTTGCCTACTTGTGATGCACCTGTGTTTTTGATCTAAAATAGTGGAAGTGTAAATTCAGAATTATATGAAATATTTTTAAATATATGATATGTAGAAGTAAGCACTTTGCAGCCTCCAAATTTTACTGATAAAAAGTTATTTTGATTAATGAAGTTCCAGACTGATGTTAGTACATTACAGGAAATCTAAAGCTAGATGAAAGGTCAGAAGGTTTACAGTGATACTTTCATGTAGAATAATATATTTACGGGTTAAAATTCAATTTAGACTATTTGTATAAAGTTTGAAATTAGTGTGAAGGTATAGACTATAAATTACTTTTTTCAGAATGTTGGCCTAGTATGCAAAATTTTGGACATCAGAATGGAATCATAAATAAAAGAATAATATTCTGTTTTTAAATTAAAGGTCTAATGACAGTAAAGTCAGAGCAACAGAACTGAAAAGGTAACAGTTCATTGGGGAAGTAAGTAAAAATATCCAAACCAGTCAGTAGATAACATTAGGTGGAGACTGATCCCCAAAATACTAAGATTTTTAAAAATCTTAGTATTGGTAACAACACTTAATATGAGATCTACTCTCAGATATTTTTTAAGTGTACAGTACAGTATTATTAACTATAGGCGCAGTATTACAGCACATCTCAACACTTTCTCATCTTGCCTAACTGAACTTTGTACCCATTGAATAGCACCCCCCTTTCCCCTCCCAGCCCCTAGCAACCACTGCTCTACTTTCTGCTTCTGTGAGTCTGACTGTTTCAGATCTCATGTAAGTGGAGTCATACTGAATTTGTCCTACTGTGACTGGCTTATTTCACTTTAGCATATGGCAGGATTAAGACTGAAATGTCAAAATAAATTTAGAATATATGACAGGAAATACTAGATTTAGGTAATCCATTACGTCAAAAAGTAGAAGCAAAATACAAACATGAGAGATGACTAGAATGGGTTCATGCATCTTAAATTCTAAAAAGAGTCGTGAAAGTTGAAAGGCCACTTAAAAGGCTCACCATGACGGGCGCCGTGCTGAGTACTGTGGATGCACTTACAGATGTGTCACGTTGGCTTAGCTGCCATAGCGCTAACGGTGCAGCCGAGGGAGACAGGCGTGTAACATATTACAGCTTGGTGGTAGATAATGAAGATGGGCAAGAAGGTTCAGAAGTAATATGGGTTCAGCCTGTAGGCAAAAGGAGGAGGATTGGGAAGCTCTCGTGAAGAAGGTGACTATTTGCTGGTTTTGAGGGTGACTCAGACTTAAGCTGGCAGGAAAAGGTATTGAAGGTAGAGCATACCAAGTGCACAAAAAGAGGGAAATTGATAGCAGTTCTTACTGTTAGAAAAAACACTGACCTTTTAAATATTGGTTAAGGAAGATAGGCACTGTGTCCCTAAGGACATCTTACAAACAAAACGTTTGGGTAGATATATTTGATTCTTTATAATATTAGCAAGATATGTGTTCTTAAAAACTTTACAGATGTGTAGAATGTGAGGATTGATACTGTGAAGTGTAGGACGGTTGGTATAATTTCATAAAAATACAGACTTCAAGTGAATGTGCTTTATCTACAGTTAAACATTTAAATCTTTTTTTTTTTTTTTTTACTTTTTTTCAAAGATTTTATTTATTTACTTTCAGAGAGAGGAGAAGGGAGGGAGAAAGAGAGGGAGAGAAACATCAATGTGTGGTTGCCTCTCACATGCCCCCACTGGGGAACCCAGGCGTGTGCCCCAAATGGGATTCAACCGGCAGCACTTTGGTTCACAGGCCAGCGCCCAGTCCACTGAGCCACACCAGCCAGGGCAACGTTTAAAGCTTAAGTTGAACATGGCTAGAGAAAAGTATACAGATTTAAATTTTTTATTTCAAAATATTTTGACTATGCATTTGTAAAGAACCATACTCAATCACATAAAATTTTGAGTTAAAAAGGCGCTGTCATGAATCTTGTATGTGAATGGGTTCACACTGGAAGCTGAGTGTTTCTGAAGTTAAAAGGTCAAAGCTCATTGACATTGGGAGCAGTCTTGGATCTTCTCCCCCTGCCGGGGAGTTTTAGTGTTGTGAGGGGCATGCCCGGGAGTGTTACGGGCTTTAGCAGGTAAGTTCCATGGTTACTGGAGGTACATAATATGTTAGACAGGATTAGCCTACATTCTACATGCTCTCCATGTTTCTCCAGATGTTTTTATAAGAGAAAAAGCCTGTTTACAACCATCTGCACGTATCACTTAAATGTGTTTTACATGCTTGCATTACAGTTGTAAACAACTTACTGCCAAGGAAAGTCATGCTGCCAATTCCAGAGCTAAGAGTGGGAGGAGACCAAGATGCCTGGCAAAGGGTGTGCATGGCATAGGGAAGCCATTAACTGAGACCATCATTGCAGTGGCTTAGCACATGTGAATATCTGGGGGTGATTTCGCTTTTCATACGGAACTTTAAGAATTCTTTACTGTTGGGAAAATCACAAAACTTATGGCAGCATAACCTATGGTATTTGGGTCATTAGTAAAGTGTATCTGTATTGGTCTGTTGGTAGGTATGGTAAGCAGATAGTATTATTACTATTAAGAATTATGTATCAAGGACATGCTTGATATTTAAAATAGTATGTTATTAGTCTTTACAGATATGGCTTACAAATTACTTGACTACTGCCTTGGTATTCTCAGACTCCTACATTGTATTCAGTGGAGCAGATATGTTCATTTTTAGGTTATAGAACATAGTATGCCAAATGTTAGTAAAATATTTTGTGACAAACCACTTTGCATTTGTTATTTGCTGATGTGGTTTTGACATTTTTTCCAAAAGTAAAATATTTCCACATACTACTTACAATGCTTTCTTTTGTATCAGACATTACTTTAAAAATGTGTGTGTGTATGATGGTTTCCTCCATATGTTTTCTTTTGTGATATTGTGGGTAAATCATGGCCCTATAGTTAAATTTCACTATTGGGTTAACTTCTGATTATCAGAGTTAATGGAAGGAGGGCTGATGAACAATGGCTGTAGATAATTCAGTAAAAAAGAAAATTTTAGAATTAATTTTATTTTGAAACATACAGTTTTTCTTTTCTAGTAGTAAATTAACCTTCTTGATTATGTTTTAGGACTGAGAGTAAAGGGGTTACTACTGATGCTACACAGACATATAAATTACATGTATAAATGAAATCATGCATTGATTGACAGTATTTGATCTTTAGGCTAGGTTATAAAAATAGCTCCAAAACACCAGTTATTGCTTTGAAAAAATCCTTCTAGGTCAAGCAAAAACGAAAAAGAACTCACAGACATGGACAACAGTGTGGTGATTGCAGGGGGACGGGGGATAGAGGCGAACGAGGGTATGGGGGATAAATGGTAGTGGAAAAAAAATACAATAAAAATGAAATATTAAAAAAACAACCCTGATGAACAAAATAGAAACAGGGGCATGGATATGTGGAACAGACTGTCAGCTGTTGGGGGGGCAGGGAGAAGGGGGACTGAGTGAAAGAAGGGGAAGGGATTAGCCAAAGAACATGTATGCATAACCTATGAACAAAGACAACAATGTGGTAATGGCCAGAAGGAAGAGGGGTGAGGGGTAGGTGGGGGGTGGTATGGGAACCTCTGTAATAGTGTTAAGGGAAAAAATTGAAAAATAACCCCCATAACTTGCAGTCCAGATGGCAGAATGGGTAAACATGGCTTGCCTCCTCGCACAACCACATCAGACTTGCAACTAAACTATATAGAACAACCATCACTCAGAACTGTCAGAAATCATGTTGGATGGAAGTCTGACAACTATGGAATTAAAGAAACCACATCCATACAGACTGGTAGGAGGGGTGGAGATTTGGAATGGGCTGGTCCCATATCCACACGTGGTGGATAAAAATTCAGGAAAGGGTATCTAGGGAGCGAAGAATCCGAGCCCCACACCAGACCACCCAGCCCAGGGCTTTAGTGCCAGGAAGTTAAGTCCGTGTAACTTCTTCCTGCAAGAACCAGTGGTGATTGAGTCAGTGGAAGAAACTTTTGGAGTCCCAAGCAATTCCTCTTAAAGAACCCACACACAAACTTACTCAGACTCACTCCATCTGAGCTCTGGCACCAGGTTAGTAGCTTAAAAGGCACCAGGGATTCAGGGAGAAACTCAAGTGTCTGGCATCAAGGCAAGAGCTGGGGGACAACTTTTTCCCAGACAGAAAGGTGGGCAGAAGCCTTGTCCTTTTTCCGGACGCTCCCCCCACAGAGTCACAGATCCTGCAGGCTGGTGCCATATCTGAGACTCCACCAACCTTGCTAATACTGTTTGCCCCGCATTGGAGATCCCCTGAGGCTCCATCTCACCCAACTTACAGCTGTTAACAGTGGCTTTTCCATATGTCTGGTCTTGGCTCATGCTTCACAACTTCCTAAATTCTTTCAAACAAAATATAGCTAATCTCTGTGAACCCCCAGCTCCTATATCTTCTGCTAAGCGGCCCCAAGCAGGCACTAGCAGCATCCAACCTAGATTCACAGCATGTGTTCCCCTGGGAATCTCCAAGTCCAGCACAGGTAGCAGCCATCTCAGATTGCTTTATAGCTCATGCAGAGTGACCCTGGGCAGAACATACTTTGGGGCTGACCTTGGCCTGCACTACCCAGGAAAGCCTAGGGCCTGTGCATCTAGTAGACAGCTGTAGACCATGTTGGAGCACCAACAACCTGCCCCTGCACCGCTGATCCTCCACAGAGGGCAGAGGTTGGTGGTAAATGGTCATACCCAATCCTTGCAGCTGACTGGCCTGGGTAAATCTCTTCCATTGACCTGCCAGCAGCAACCGAGGCTCAACTACAAGAGGAGGGTGTGCTCAGCCCACATGAAGGGCACAACTCGAGTATCCAGCTCAGGTGATAGGGGAGGCTGTACCACTGGACCCTGCAGGACACCAACAACATTAGGCCATGTTACTTAGATGAAGTCAAAGCAGCTCTACCTAATACGTAGAAACAAACACAGGGAGGGAGGAGACAAAGAAACATGGTCCAAATGAAAGATCAAATCTCCAGAAAAAGAACTAAACAAAATGTAGATAAGCAATTTATCAGATGCAGAGTTCAAAACACTCGTTATAAGGATGCTCAAGGAACTTAGTGAGGACCTCAGCAGCATAAAAAATGTCTAGTAATAAATGAAGGATACACTACTACAAGAACAATTTTCAAGGAAACAACTCTAGAGTGAATGAACTTGAGAATCAGATCAATGATTTTGAACATAAGGAAGCAAAAAAACAATCAGAACAAGAAGAAAAAAGAATCCAAAATAATGAGGATAGTATAAGCAGCCTCTGGGACAACTTTAAGTGTTCCAATATTTGCATCATAGGGGTGCCAGGAGAAGAGAAAGAGCAAGATATTGGAAATCTATTTGAAAAATAATGAAAGAAAACTTCCCTAATTTGGTGAAGAAAATAGACATGTTTGTCCAAGAAACACAGAGTGTCCCAAACAAGATGGATGCAAAGAGGCCCACTCCAAGACTCATCATAATTAAAATGCCAAAGGGTAAAGATAAAGAGAATCTGAAATGCAGAAAAGAAAAGCAATTAGTTACTTACAGGGACATTTCCATGAGACTGTCAGCTGCTTTTTCAAAAGAAACTTTGCAGGCTGGAAGGGATTGACAAAAAATAATTCAGATTCATGAAATGCAGGGACCTACAGCCAAGATTACTCTACCCAGCAAAATATCATTTAGAATCTAAGGCCAGATAAAAAGCTTTCCAGAAAAGAAAAAAACTAAAGGAATTTGTCATCACCAAACCAGCTAGTTACGCCTTTTGGGCAGTTAAATAGCATCTTTGGGAAAGATTGGAGCTATTTTATAGTTAAAAACAAGCAGTGATACAAATTAAAATGTTTTTCTTTATAAATTTATTTACTTATTTATTTTAAAGGATTTATTTATTTTTAGAGAGAGGGGAAGGGAGGAAGATACGGAGAGAAACATCAGTGTGTGGTTGCGTCTTGTGTGCCCCCCACTGAGGACCCAGCCTGCAACCCAGGCCTGTGCCCTGACTGGGAATTGAACTGGTGACCCATTGGATTGCAGGCTGGCACGCAATCCATTGAGCCACATCAGCCAGGGCTATTTCTAAATTTAAAATTCCAAATTTCACAAGCTGTGTCATTTTAAATCCAAGTATCATTTTATGATATGTTGTACTCAGAATCTATAGTGAGGTTAAACAGGACACTAGTGGCTATTTCGTAAATCATCCTGTCCCTATAATGTGTTGGTCATTTTCAGTATAGGGTCGTGGATTCTGGAAAGTGGAAGGCCAATGTCAGATAGAGCCTATGGGGCATTATCAGAGCAGAGACAGGGAGCTTGTGAATAAGTCCTAAACCAGTGCATGGAACTATGTTTCTTTTAAGTTCAGTTAAAATCTAAACAATATTAACTCATTTTGCTTCTCCATGGGGAAATCGATCAAATTGGGCAGGGCTTGTTAAATATTTCTTGAAGTGCAGTGGTTTTGTGAGTAAAGGATCAGATTGGACTTGAGAGGTTAAGGATGTTGGACAAGATGCTTTTGAGCCTCAACTTCTACAAGTGTAAAATGGTAACAACTTTTTGTTGTTGTTAATTCTTACCTGAGGGTATGTTTATTGACATTTTTAGAGAGGGAGAGGGAAGGAGTGGGGAGAAACGGACAGATGTGGATGTGAGAGGGAAACATCGATCGGTTTCTTCCCATGTGCTTTCTGAATTGAACCCACAACCTAGGTATGTGCTGTGACCGAGCATTGAACCCGCAGTATTTTTTTGGTATACTGATTGATGCCTCAACGAACTGTGCCACCCAGCCAGGGCAGTAACAATAACATCTTTATGTAGAAAGTTTAGAATGCTTTCAACCCAGGCAACCTGTGGAGATTCCCAATATATTTCTTGTTGAATAATAGATATTGAGATGCTGTTGAATCAGAATCTAAGATAGCACATGGAATAGAAGATGGATTATTAATATTTTCTCACTCCTTGCTCTGAGTTGTTTAATGAGGGGGATTTTCCAGTGTTCATGGAATACAATAGTGTTATTTACATTAATATTTGTGTTATGTATTTAAATTCATGGAGCATTTTAACTTTGAATTTATGCGCGCTTAAATAATAGTGTAAACCAGCAAGTTATTTTACATATTAAATGTAGTCATTGAGTGGCAGAATTAAGTTACATACTTACTACTCCAGTATTTACAAATACCCTTCTGCTTGTAGCAGAGGTAGACAAACGTTTTCTGTAAAGGGCCAGAGAGTAAATACTGTAGGCTTTGCAGACCACCTACAGTTGCATAATCTTGTTTGAAATTATACACGTTTAAAGACGAGGAAACCATTCTTAGGTCAGGAACTGGACAAAAACAGGCCAGTGGTCCAGTTTGATCTGTAGATGGTTGAATGTGGAATACCACAGGAATACTTCATTAAATCTTCAGTTCTTAATTAAACATTTTTTTAAAAATTTTATTTTAATTTTAGAGAGGAAAAGAGGGAATCATTTTTGTGAGAGAAACAATGATTGGTTGCCTCTCGTGCACCCCCACCTGGGGACCTGGCTCACAATCCAGGCATGTGCCCTGTCGGTGAATCAAACCAGTGACCTTTTAGTTTGCAGGCTGGCACTCAGTCCACTGAGCCACATCAGCCAGGACCAAAGTCTTCAGTTATTAGTATATGTTTTTTTATAACCTGGCTGCTTTTCCTAGTTACTTATTCTTGTTTCATGCCCAGCAAAATATTTTATTGCAGTGATCTTAGTTTTTGTTTTCCATATATGCCGTCTGTATTCTATCGTTGCCACTTCACTTACGCTGTTCTCTTTACACTGAATCTGTTTCCCAGGGCCTGTCAGTATTTGTACTCTCCTATCAGATCTTTCCAGGAGCATTTTAGCCCACAGGAATGAAAACCTCCACTCATATTTAAACTATTTTTAAAAATAGCATTTACTGTAAGATTTTTATACATTTTTTATTGCTCATAGTTTTCTCTGTATTGCTGTGATTATCCTCAAAACATTATAGATATTTCCATGGCATAATCTTTCATACTTACTCATTATGCTTGTAGCAGTGAGAATGTATACAAGAATATATACATATCCAAGGGAGTTTCAAACTTCATACCCATATGAGTTTCATTGGTCTTACTTGTGGTGAGTTTTTAAAATTTCTTTTACATTTTATTAAACATTTAAAAGTCCTAGGTTCTGCTCCCCGGAGTGGAGGTGGGTTAAGGCACAGGAGCGTGTCTGTATTTTAGGCCAGCATCCCATGTGGTTCTGATGCTGACAGCCGTGGACCACCTCGGGAGCCAGTGTAGTGTAGGCTCCAGAGCTGGACTGGGGACAGTCCGTGGCTGGTTTCTGTGCCACTGGTTCATGAACCTTGTCACCTGGGGCAATGCTTCATCTTCCTTTGTAATCCATGCAGTGCCTATCCTGCCTATTTCACAAGGTTGATTTGAAGATAGTGTATGTGAAAGGTTTCAAAACTGACACAATATAGAAATGTAAGGTGTCAGTTTTATGTGCAGACACCTTTTCAATCGATTCCTAAGCTCAGGGGGAAAAAGTATCATAGGAAAACGATGTGCTTTGAACTGAATTTAGTGAATTTATTTCTCCCTACACTGTAGAGGGAAATTTTTGTTAAATTTCAGCCAGTATGCTATTAATAAATGTGAAAAGTTAATTCATCGATGATGGTAACATTAAAAAATTAACTATAAAAATGTAATTATGTGAGAAAATTTCTTCCACGTGAGGTATTTGATATTTAAAACCATCTAACTCTAGAATATTGAGGCATACTGTTGAATTGTTTAAGATATTTGTTTAATTTTTGAATATTTATGAAGAAATGCATATATGTATTTTCTTTCCTCCTTTTAAGAGTCTGTTTGAATCAAGATGAGAGTAAGGCCTATGCATTATAAATGCAAATATGAGTTTTAAAACTGTACTGCTGACAAAGGATCGGAGGCTCGATGGATCACTGTTCAACCTGCAAAGACCTGGCTGGGACCAGGCAACTTCTTGGGGCCTGGATCATTTGCTCTTTGCGATAGAGCCAGATTTTGTGTCAGAGCCCATGGGAAGGGGCTGGGCTCAAACCAGGTGTCTACCCTGGATCTGGATACTCTGTAACCTGGAGTCCCTGGGAAACATTGCCACTTAGGTGACTTCAGGCTTTGCAGCAAATGCGTATCACAAGTGCCCCATGACACACGTTTGAATTGCCCTTCACCTGTGTCTTTTCCATTGCTCCAGCAATGGAAAGTTGATGCTGGGTTCTCACTACAGAACAGGAAGCCTATTCAGCTCCTAGAACAGACGCTGACGTTCATCCTGGCAGCAGAGGGTGCCGTCTAGTGGTAGGGTGCATTATGAGCTGGTAAGAAGAAACTTGGGACAGGCTCTGGGCCCATAGATTTTTGAAGAATTGGCAATGATATTTTTATGTTGTTTCATGACATTCAAGTCATCCTCCACAGGAAAAGTCAGGAGTAGCAAGAGGCCATATTTGAAGATTTAAATATATCATACTTTTTCTGGACTGTAGGTACCACCAATTCCCCTAGGACAAGCTCATACTGGCCTGTGATAAGTAACAAATGGGTAGATACATAGATATTTGCTAAGTATAGCACAGTAGTTATAGTTGTTGTACCTGCATATTTCATGGTAAAACGTTGAGAAGTTGGTGGTGGGGGAAGATAGACAGCTCCAGTTGTCTTTCTAGGAGGGAGTGGCTGTTAGCAGTCATCTGGTGCCATAACTTGTTCTTTGTGCCGTCTGATGCAGCGTGGTGCCGTAGGTCTTAGTGCAGGTGAGCAGTCTCCTGGTGGTGTGCGTGCTGTAGTGCAACAGCTGGTCTGCTTGCTGGGGGCCTGGTTCGGCTCCCTGCTGCAATGTCTCAGAAGCCCCCACTCAGTACAAGGCTCTGGTCTCGTTTAGCGGCTCTAAGCCACAGCACAACAGCCAGATCTGTCTGTCTTCCCACACCCCCAACTTCCCAACATTTTACTATGAAACACTCAAATGGATTTAAAAGTTGATAAACTATGCAGGTACAATAACTGTTGTGTTATATTTAGCAAATAAGCTATGTATCTATCCATTTGTTATTCATTTCAAAGTAAATTTTTCTTACATTTCAAAGTAAATTGCACACATTAGTTCACATCATGCCTAAAATCTTTAGTCGATCATTAATTACAATTTATTATTTGTCTTTTGAGGTATAATTTACATACAATGAAATGTAAAAATCTTAAGTGTACCTTTGGAAAAGTTTTGATAAATGAATCTGGTTTGTAACCCAAAGCCCAGTGAAGACATAGAACATGACCATGGTCCTGAGAAAGTCCCCTGACATCCCTTGCTATCGAATGTCTCTCATTCAGAGGCAGCCACTGTTCTGATTTTTGTTTATATTCTTATAAGTAAAATATTAAATAATGTGCCATTTTGTATAAAGGCTTCTTTTGAGAGTTATGCACGTGTATGCCTGTAGCTTGTTTTTCTTTTTATTACTGAATAGTGATCAGTTATATGAATATATCAGAATTTGTTCATTCTTCTTTGTCAGATATATATTTAGTGAATATTTTCTCCCAGTCTGTGGCTTTCTCATTTATTTTCTTATTGATGTCTGTTGATAAGCAGAAGATTTTTTTTTCAAGTAAAATGCATCAATTCATAGTTTTATAATTATTTCTTTATTCTGTCTTGAGAGAAATTTCTGCCTTCTCTCAATAATGAGAATAATCTCATTTTATATTTTAGAGGCTTTGAAAGCCTTAGCTTTTATGTTTACATCTGTTATCCATCTCAAATTAATTTTAGTGTGCATACAATAGCAGTCAAAGTTTATAGGTTTTCATGAATCTGTGTAGTTGTTCCAGCTTCGTCTGTTCAAAACATTTTCTTCAATGGATTGCTTTGGAGCTTTTGTCAAAAATGAAATGACCTTATAAGTATTGGTATGCTTCCGGGCTCTCCATTCATTTTCATTTACTTATTCATTGGTCCTTTTACCAGTGCTCCACTGTGTTGAAATAAATCTTGAAGTCAGGTAGTACAGGTCCTTCAGTTTCCTTTTCTGAGAGATCGCTTTACATATTCTGGGTTACCAGTGGCAAACTATGGTCACGCAGCCAAATTTATGTGGCCACTTGCGTGATCTCCTGTTGTTTGACATGGAGAGCAAGTTTGGTTGTCCCTTTCTGTCCTCATTACCCTCTGCCTTGTCGGCAGCTGCTGGTACCAAATGGTGTAGTCTTATTTGGGAGTTGATGACTCAGTCATCCTTGGCCAAATGCTCAAGTGGAGACGACTGGGCTTTCTGGGAGGACCGAAAGGAACATTGGGAGCTAAGGGCCCCTGGGGCAGAGAATGAAAATGGCCCAGGGTCGTTAATTCAGATTATCAGCTTCTTGTGTCAATTTTGATGACTTGTGTTTTTCAGGGAATTTGCCTGTTTCATCTAAATTGTCGTATTTATTGATGTAAAGTTATTCATAATAGACCCTATTGTATAATGTGTATTGGGTCTGTATAATTTGTTCTTTATTCTGTTTACTCTGGGTTATTTGCTTTTCTTAGTTTGTTAAGGTGGAACCTAAGGTAATTGATTTGAGAACTTTCTTTTCTGATATTATTTTAGAGCAATAAATTTTCTCTTTAAGCTCTGGTTTAACTGCTTTGCACAAACTTTGATATGCTGTATTTTATCATTTAGTTCAAAATGTAGAGTAAGCTGATACTTATATTGTTCCTCTGTAATGATAGGCCATTTTGAAGCTTTTGAAATTTTTCAGAGTGTGACTTTGATGTACTTGTGTGTGGGGTGTGTGTTTATCCTCCGTGGGGTTTGCTGAGCTTCTTAATCTATTAATTTGCCTATCATCAAATTTGAAAATTTTTGACTTTTTTGTCTTGAAATTTTTTTCTGCTTCATTCTCCATCAGCTCTGCATCTGGAGCTTCACCTGCGTGTATGCTGGACATTTTGCTATTGTCTCCTAGTTCCCTGAGCCTCTGCTAATTTTTCTTAGTCTTTACATTCTTCAGCTTTTATTAATTTATGTTCAAGTTTACTGCTTTTTTCATCTCCACTGTCCAGTCATCAGATTGAATAATTTCTGCTCTCCACACTTGAATTTTCTCTTAATTGCAAAACTCCAATTTTTAATTTGGAGTTCATTTGATATTATCTTTTCCAGTAGTAGAATTTATATTTGGTTCTTTTCTATAGTTTATATTCCTCTGCTGAAATTTCATAGTTTTCTTTCTTTTTTTTAATCCCCACCAGAAGATATCTTTTTATTGCTCTTAGAGAGAGAAGGGAGAGAGAGAGACATCAGTGGGAGAAAGAAACCTCTGTTGGTTGCCTACTGTACATGCCCCTGCTGGGGATCAAACCTGCAACCCTTTGGTTATGAGACAGTGCTCCGGTCAACTAAGCCACACGTGCCAGAGTCATACAGTTTCCTTTTATTCTCTTATAGGTGTTCTTACTGCTTTAAATCATTGTCGGCTAATTCCAGTCTTTATCATCTTAGATCTGTGTCCACAGATTGCTTTTGCTTTTGATAATGGGTCATTCTTTGCTTTTTTTTTTTTTTTTTTTTTTTTTTTTTTTTTTTTTTTTTTTTTTTTTTTTTTTTTTTTTTTTTAAATATCTAGTGATTCTGGATTGTACTCAGAACATTGGAAAAGATAGGTTGTAGAGCCTATGGATTCTGTTTTCTTCCTCCAAAAAGTATTGATTTTGTTTGTTTTAATCATTGTTTACTTGAGCAAACTCTTCTTCTTCTGGTAGGTGCCAGCTGAAGTTCCTGTTCAGTTCCCTTAGTTTTTAATTGAATTGCTTGGAGTCAGTCCTGCACATGCATATAGGTCAAGGGTGATTTGCTCTGATTTGCTCCCTTTTTGAATTTGCCCCTTACTTTCCAGTTGCTGTTGTTTGGTGAACTCTTTCTTGAAGCTTAAGCTTTGTGGATTTCTGTCGAGTTTTAGCAACTAGTTGGCGCTCATTGGAGCTTTCTCTCAAGTGATGAAACAGCAAATGCACAGTTTCTTTCTTACAATTCCTCTCCAGTTTCCGTTTGCTTATGGTTGTTCTCTAGAGTCTTCTGATAGATTTTATTGTGCATCCAGAGCTTTTAACACTGGAGGGCTGGGTGTTAATATGAGGTACTCTTACATTACTGGAGGTAAAACCTACTCTGCTTACCTTTTAAATTTTTAAAAAATTTTATGTTTCCCTCTCCGGTTTTTTATTCTTTTCTTTTAAGGATTTTATTTATTATTCTTAGACAAAGAGGAGGGGAGGGAGAGATGGAGGGAAGCATCAGTGTGTGGTTGCCTCTTATGCACCCTCTCCTTGGGACCTGGCCCACAATTCAGGCATGTGCCCTGACTGGGAATCGAACCGGCAACCCTTTGGTTTGCAGGCCAGCACTCAATCCCTTGGGCTACACCAGCCAGGGCTGTTTTTTACTCTTATTCTCTCTCCCTTCTTCCGCCTCACCTCTCTTCCTTCTTTCCCCTCCCTCCCTTCTTTCCCCTCCCTAAGCCCAGTCATTTATTCAGTAGTTTCACAGTAATTGGGTTTTACTGATTTTATGCACATAGTATCAGTGTTACTCTGTAATATGTTATCTGTAAGTTGATAGTTGGATGTAGTAGCTTCTTAAGATCCACATTTAATTTGAGGAACGGATGGGGAAGAACCACTGTTTCATAGGTTGGGTGTGTTCTTTTATGGAGAGACTTTTTTGGGGAGTGGGTGGATGGTTGTGTTAGGTGCTAATACTAACTCTATGCCTATGGTCATTACCTTGAGATTTGAAAATCATGATATTCTAATTTAGTCATTTTCCAAGTATAGTTTGGGAACCTGTGGGGGATTTTGAGACATTTTCTTTAGGGGTTCTATGAAGTCAGAAAATTTAAATAATAATTTTAAGACTCGATTTGCTACTTTTGGTCCCATTTTGATGAGTATACAGTGGAATTTTCCAGAAATTATGTAACATAAAAATGCAGAAGCTAATGAGAAGTCAGTTTTCTTCTCTTTAACCATATATTAATGAAATTTGCATGTAAAACAGTGTCATTGTTCTCAGTAATTTTTTTTTTTAAGAAAATACAGCTGTTTTTTGAGCCTTTTGGTCAAGATGGTGGAGTAGGTGAACACTGTGCCCACCTCTCCCATGACCACTCCCAATTACAACTAAATTGTGGAACACCACCCTGGAGAACCACCTGAAGACTGGCTGAACAGAACTCATAACTAAGGTTGTTGAGAAGCCATGTCAAGATGGGTAGGAGGGGCAGAGACATGAAACGGGCTGGTCCTGCACCCATATGTGGTGGTAATCCAGAGGAAAACCTCAGCTGTGGAGGTTTCCCAGAGTGAGGGGTACCAGTTCTATACTGGTACCCCCAGCTTGGACCACCAGTGCCAGGAAGAGGAGCCCCAACAATATCTGGCTGTGAAAATCAGCAGGGATTCCCTCCTGGTCAGATGGAAAGCTCTTGGAAACCCAGGCGTCCTCTTAAAGGGCCTGTACATGTACTTAGTCACTAAGGGACACACTCGCTCTGAACTCCTGCCTCAATCTGAACTCTAGCACTGGGCAGCTGCTTGAAAAATTGCCAGGGATATACAGGGAGGAATTGAACTGTTTGGCTTCAGGGCCAGGCCTGGAGGGGCAGCTCTCTCTGCCATTTTGTTCCGTTGTCAAGGCCTTGGCCCACAGAGCTAGGAAGTGGACACCTTGTTCTTTTGTTGGTCCCTCTCCCAACCCCACCTGCAGGCACCATATCTGAGTCTCCATCAAACACTCCACCCTGAGACCTGCACTACCGACTTGTGTGCAGGCTCGAACCTCTTTAAGTGGCTGTTATTCACAAGTGGTTGGCCTTGGTACATACCAGGGACTCCTTAAAATCCCTGCAGGGTCCACAATCCCCCAAAATGCAGCAGCCGGCCCCAGTGTGCCCTGTAATTTTGTTGCTAAGTGGCCCCCAGCCTGCACTAGTGGGAGCGGTTTTCAGTTCACAGCATAGCCTCTCCCAGGCACCTCTGTGCCCAGCATAGGCAGCTACCGACCATAGATCACCAGGTACCTTTGGGCTGGGTACTGACAGCAGCTGACCTAGGCTTGCACCACAGTCTCTTTCAAGAAGTCCCAGAACCAGCACACCTGGTAACAAGCTTTTCACCATACCAGAATTAGCTCTACAAAGGGCATAACCAAAGGGTGGACTCAGCAGGTACAAGAGCCCTGCTAAAGCAAATCCTACTCCATGGAGTCAGTGCCCACACAACAGCTCACCAGCTGTAGTCATGGCCGGTCTTCACAGTGAGTCAGTGTGGGGGTCAGTTCCACCCACTGAGGTGCCAATGGCAATCAAGGCTCAACTACAACAGGAGGGCACCCTCAACCAATACAAGGGATACAACTGGAGCACTTGGCTCAGGTGAGTAGGGAGACTGTGCCACTGAACCCCACTGGACACCTACTACATAAGGTCACTCTGCCAAGACTTGGAGATGTTGCAGATCTATCTAATGTATATTCAGTAGAAACAGACATAGGGAGGCAACCAAAATGAGGAAACAAACAAATACATCCCAAATGAAAGAATAGAACAAGACTCCAGAAGGACTAAAAAATGGAGGCAAGCTACCAGAATTCAAAACACTGGTTTATAAGGATGCTCAATGAACTTAGGGCAAGAATAGATGAATTCAGAACTTCAACAAGGAGATAGGAAACAAATAAATAGAGACTAAAAAAGAACCTGTAAGAAATGAGTACAATAACTGAAATGAATATATTAGATGGAATTAACAGCAGGTTAGATGATGCAGAGGATGAAATAAGTGATTAGGAAGACACAGTAACAGAAGACACCCAATCAGAACAGCAAAAAAGAGAAAAATACTCCCCCCCCCCCTGAAAATGAGGAGAGTTTAAAGGATCCCTGGACAACATCAAGTAAAACAACATTTGCATCATATTGATTACCAGAAAAAGAAGAAAGAAAGCAAGGGATTGAAAATCTCTTTGAAGAAATAATGACAAAACTTTATCCTGGCAAAGGAAATAGACATACAAATCCAGGAAACACAGCCCCAAACAAGGTGAACCCAAAGATGCCCACACCAAGACACATCATAATTAAAATGCCAACAGTTCAAGAAAATTTTAAAAGTAGCAAGAGAAAAGCAGTTAGTTTCCTACAAGGGAGTTCCTTTAAGACTGTCTGCTGATTTCTCAGCAGAAACTTTGCAGGCCAGAAGGGATTGGCATGAAATGTTCACAAGGATTAAAAGCAATTACCTATAACTAAGATTACACAGCCAGGGTATCATTTAGAATCAAAGTGGAGATCAGGAACTTGCCAGACAAGCAAAAGCTAAAGGAGTTCAACACTACCAAGCCAATATTACAAGAAATGTTGAAGGAACTTCTTGAAGAAGAAAAATAAAAATAAAAATATTAACAATTAAATGGCAAGAACTACATGCCTATCAGTAATTACTTTAAATGTAAATGAATTAAGTATTCCAATCAAAAGACATTGGGTGGCTGAATGGATAACAAGACCAAAGTGTCCATTGATAAAGTGATTGGATAAAGATGTGGTATGTTTAGGGTAGGGCAAAAGTAGGTTTATATGAAACATGGCATTTATTTATTTATTTATTTATTTATTTTTAAAGAAGAAAGGATTTATTTTTAGTGAGAGGGGAAGGGAGGAAGAAAGAGAGGGAGAGAAACATCAGTACGTAGTTGCTTCTTGTGCACCCCTCACTGGGGACCTGGCCCGCTACCCAGGCATGTGCCCTGACTGGAAGTTGAACCAGTGACCTTTTGGTTTGCTGCCCCATGCTCAATTCACTGAGCTATATCAGCTGGGGCTGGAGTTTATTGTTATATTATTATTTGTTAATTCTTGTATTATTTTCCATATGAAGGAATAACTGGAAATTTACTTTTTCTCCACCCTAAAATATTACTGAGCCCTAAAAAAAAGACCAAAGTTTTAGCATTTGTGATAACGTGGATGGACCTAGAGGATATTATGCTGAGTGAAATAAGCATTCAGAGAAAGCAAATACCATATCATTTACTTATATATGGAATCTAAAATACAAGTGAAGAAACAAAGCAGGAACAAACTCATAGATATAAGAAACAGATTGTTACCAGGTGGGAGGGTGTTGGGGAACTGGATGAAAAAGGTGAAGGTATTAAGAAGTACAAATTGGCAATTACAAAATAGGCATGAGATTGTAAAGTACAACATAGAGAACATAGTCAATAATATTGTAATAACTATGTATACTGTTGGGGTAGTATACTTTCAGGGGGTCACTTCTCAAGTTATAGAAAATGTCTGCCTGCTTTGCTCTACACTTGAAACTTACATAATATTGAATGTCAACTCTAATTGAAAAACAAAAATTAAAACTTATTTTTACATGTAAAAGTTATTTATATTAACATGCAATAGTTTTGTTATTTAAGTACATTAGAACTACTTATAAATATCAGTAGGCATAGTGTACATAAACAAAGCTGTTTGTGGTGCTGAATATTTAACTCTTTTCAAAATAATGAAATTGTTTATTTGATATATTTCAGTCAGATGCAGTTATTCTTACTGATGCTCAAATTGCCCCCTTTAAATGAGATTATGTTTTGGAAACTTTAAAACTCATCTCTTGTGCAAATCTCATTTTTGCCTAAAAGAACTTCACCTGCCTGTTTTTTCTCTTTTTAAATTAACCCGTAAGCTACCCATATATTTGCAAAAGTTCAAAGAAAACTAAATGTTACTTCTCATTATTGATTTATGTAGAATGTGGTATAGATCAGATTTATGTCAGAGGCTTGTTTTACTTTTGAGTCACTTAGTCTCGGTTTTTCAGCCAGAAGGCTGCATTCTCACCTTAGTCAGCTGCCTGGCAAATGCATACCTCTAGTTACCGGGACAACCAGACAGTAGAATGTCAGTCGTGTCAATCACTCTCCTGAAGCTTTAGGTTGACCTGAGCAATGAATGAGCAGTGTTCGTGTTAGAGGTGGTACACTAGTATTGATGCTATCCCTAACCCTGGCTAATTAACAAACAGTTCTTATTTCATATCAAGACAAGTAAATAGAACCGTTCTTAATACTCAGTTCTTTAGGAAATGATCAGACTAGCTTGTCTATTCTTCTCCCATGCTCAGACCCTCTTTTGTACTAGTTGTATTTTGGAAAACATAAAACTTACTCTGTGGCAAGAAAGAAATGTAAAGCTTTGGTTAATTTTTCCTTCATGGCAAGCTTACCTGTCAGATTCATACCGTCTTTGGGAATGGGAGTACTTTGCTTGAAGAGGCCTCACAAATTAAGTTTACAAGAATTGGAACCAAAACACTGGTGGAAAATTTTTTTTTTTTTAAGAAAGTGATTCTACAGTTCATCCAAAAGATCAAAGATGCTAAACTTAGCTGGAAAGAATTTGTGAAATGAAGAGTAAATAGGATTGACTCTGCTTAGATTCTAAATAATGTCCATCTTAGGCAATAATGTGCAATATAAATTTGTAGTAATTACATCAGTAAGAAACTAGTACAAGAATAGGCACAGATCTATAGACTAGATCCTGAGATATACTGTGTACCTTTTATATATATTAAATGTGTATATAAAGTTATTGTAAAATAAATGAAGTTCAGCACTTCAGTGTGGGAGGAATTGGTTATTCAGTAAATGGAGTTGATGAGAATGTTAACTGACATGGTATATACCAAAATAAATTTCAGAAAAAATGTAAAGTTAAAATTTTAAAGCCAAAAAGGAAACCATAAAAATGTAGAAAATAGTTTCAAAATATCTCCCTATGCAATACTTAATAATCATCAAAGGAAAGCTAGTGATTACTATGGAGAAATCTGGCATATGTAATTTTAACCAAGTAATCAAAATTGACATCACCAGAAATGGGACAAATTGATATCATGTGCATTCTGATGTGCTGCACTGAGGACACAACATAACTTACGTGGTTCTGCCCCCGCCCCCCCCCAATGCATAACATGCATTTAATCATGAGGAAACCTAAGTGAGGAAACATAGTACAAAATAACTGGCCTGTGCTCTTCAAAGACATCAAGGTCACAGAAGATAAAGGCGGGCTCAAGAACTGTTGCAGGTTACGTGAGAGGAGACGAGACAGTTGTGGATTCTGTACTAGGAGAACCTTTTCTTTTTAATGATATATTTTCTTAATAATTTCCTGATGTTGATCATTTAGCTGTGGTTATGTAAAAGAATGTCTTTCTATTTAGGAGGTAAACATTTGCGGGTGAAGTTTCATGTCTCTTAATTTAAACGGTTTGGAAGAAATTTTTGTCTCTGGAGAGAGTGTGAACATCAGAGGCTGCGAGTAAAGCTTGTGTGGGACTTTCGTTTGCTACTCTTGCAACTTTCCTGTAATACAAATTATTTCACGAGAAAGAAAACAGGCAGAACTAAATTATATCGTTTAAAGAGATTTGCACTTGAGAGTGGACAATAAAAAGCAGAAATGATTGCTATAAAACAGTAGAAAATGTAGCTGATTATGTACTGAACACTTACATGTGTAAGGACTTTATAGACTAAAAGTCATGGAAGAAATCAAAAAGTACAAATTGATCAATGTAACTAGTAAAACATGGAAACTTGTTAAAGACATCACAAACAAAATTAAAAGGCAATGCAGTTGTTTGTTACCCACATAAGATAATTTACATATGACACCTTGGTTTGAGAAAAAAGGGCAACTGATAGTTTTTCTTAAAACTACTCAGACTTCAGAAGTAAGATAATTTGCAAAGCCCATTCATGAACCAATGTGTTTTTAGGGTTGGGAGGTGCTTACTAAGCTCATGCTCCTCGCTGAAGGAAGAAAGGGGGAAAGGTTCCCTGCCCTGGGAAACCACTAAACACACAGCTGATTGGACCAGGAATGGACATCAATTCTAGGGGCCAGTGACCAATCAGATCCTCTCTTAAGAAACTGAATTAAGGCTCACAGAGACTGGACTTAAGTGATGAATCATTTGAGAGAAAAGGCAGTATGTAATTGGGCCATGTGCTGTCCAATGAATAAACAGGAAAAATTGTACTAAGAGAGCAAGAGCAGGGATTAGTGTGAAAAGCAAAAGTAATGAGCTCTGTTTTGGGGGGAGTTGTGGAGAGAAAACTTCGGAAACAGATACCAGACCACCTAGGTCCCGGATGGCTTCCTGTTCGCAACCTGGGTTTGTCTTGTACCCTTCAAGAACTGCCGTATGCGTCTCTAGACTGGTTTTCTTGGGCCTGGTATGGCTGGATTTTGGTCTTTGCAGCCTCCCTGAATCACGGTTGTGTCTGGCATGGAGACGGTGAAATAAGGCATGGGGATGGGCTGAACTGTGTACACTGCTTTTACTGAGCCTCTACGATCGGTGTCTTAATTAAGCTACTGGTCTCCTTCACAACCCACAGACGCTTGCAAGTAAGTTTATTTATAGGCATTTCCAGTGCTCAATTTCTGCCTAGTGTTCTAAACATTTGCTTCCTTTATCTTTTCTATTTCTTTGGAGTTATCAGTTATTTAGAAAACAAGTGTTAAATACCTGTTAATCTTCCCTGGCACTTTTTCTCCTTTATTCTCAAGGGAATAATTAATAATGTATAATAAAACTGTCCCTTAGATGGCCCTCACTCTTGGAAAGTTCCTCCGGGGAAAGGCTTCTTTCATTTTGTGCTTTTCTCTCTGTTGTTCTGCATGGACATTATATAATCAGCCTCTAAAGCAGGCTTTTATTTATTATCCTATTTAGATTGTTACTATTCTTAGATATAGGATGGCATCCTAGTAAGTCAGTCTGTGGTTGCAGGTAAGGCAGGTAGGCAAACTTTTCCTGTAAAGGGTCAGATAGTAAATACTAGGCTTTGTGGGCCATGCAGTCTCATGTAGTAATTACCCAGCAAAGCAGCCACAGAAGTAGATGACCATGGCTGTGTTCTAACTGAACTTTAGCTGCAAACACAGACCTTAGGCCAGATTTAACCCACGAGGTGTAATTTGCTAACCTCTGGCCTATATATGATAAGAACTTGGGTTAGTTAATTTATTACTTCTGAATGAGTAAGTTGGTAAATATTCTAGGTCAGTAGTACTCTTAAATGGAACAAAGGAAAAAGATATTTGTGCCATATTTAACATATATTTGAAGACTGTTAGGAAGTTGCTTTCACTCCTGCACCAGATATGTATTTGCTGTCTATTATGTCAGACACTGAGAATACAAATTATGGTGAGTAAGCTCTGGCCGTGTGGCTCTGTTGGGACATCATCCTGGTAACCCAAAGGTTGCTAGTTTGCTCTCTGGTCAGGGCACATACCTAGGTTGCCGGTTTGATTCCATGGTTGGGGTGCATATGGGAGGCAACAGAAAGATGTTTCTCACATCAGTGTGAAATTTGGCGTGGGAAATGTTGCCCCTCTGGATGGGTTGGTCAGGGAAGACTTTCTGAGGAGGCCTGTGTGGCTGGAGAAAAGGGTGATGATACAAAATGAGTTTGGAGAGTTAATCAGAGGTTAGAATCCTCCAGCACCCAATTGGCTGTGTTGAAGAATTTGATTCTTATGCTAATAAGGAAGCCATTATAAGGTTGTGTTTAAAAAAAAAAAAAAACACAACAGCACCAGGGTAAAACAAATTAGATTTGGTATTTTATAAATCTGATAATCCGTATATCCATTTATGTTTCTGGTTCATAAGGACCAGTAGTGAGTATGTTTCTGTCCCTTCCATATATTTTATCTTTGTAGCTAGAGGTTGCAAGCAGTCATGTCACATTGTTTATTCTTTGTGTCCTATTTATGAAAATAAGGGTTTGCCTGAATAAATGTAAATATCCATTCCAGCAATTTTTGCTCTGTTTTGCTGTCCCTGAGAGGATCACGAAGTTGTATTATCACTACACTTAATCTATTTTCCTTCTCAAACCTGATACAACACTGTTTTCTGCCTTTTTATTTGTAACTGAGAATTGGTATGGCTGTTTTCTGTTTTTGATGTTCATGATTGAGTTTGTTAAATTGCTTGCACTGCATGTATGTGTTACTATGATTTGGGTGCTGTGTTAGGTATCTTTCATCTGCCCTTGTAGCTCAAGCCCTTAGCATGCTGTGGGCTCCAGGCAGCTGGTTTATCTGGATGCACAAATGGGCTTTCTCGCCTCTTGGATTCTGGGTTGGGTTCAGTTGAGGGGGATATTGTCAGCAGATCAGACAAAGGAAGGCGGAGGGGGAGATTCGCATACTTGCTTCACTTCTTCACTGTGGGATATCTGCAGCCCGGCTGCATCCTTCTGTTGCAGGTCACAGCACCATTAAGTAGCTTTTGTTCAAGGCTCTGCTGACCTCTTCCTCTCCTGTACCCCTTCACTGCCAGTGGTGGTGTTAGGCCCTGTTGTTGCCAACCCTGGGATACTACACTCACTTGTGATTTCCTCACAGCCTACTTGTACTTTGTAAACAGTCTCGTTATTGAACTTTACGGAGATTGAGAGTGCTGTCAGTTTCCTATGGCGGTCCTGACTGATAAATACACTTTAAAATATTTTCGGTTCTGTCAGTGGCTATTACAATTGCTATCATGGAGTGGATTAGCACTAGAATAAGGACAAGGCTATTCTGACAGTTTCATGAATTTATTCTCTTGGCTGGTATGTAATTTTTATTTTTAATTCCTCTGTAAGATCTGTTTTTGAGTATTACCAATCCTTGTTTTAAGCATTGTGGGGAATTCAAAAGTAAATGAGATACATGCTCAGTAATTGTGATATAAGGCAATTTGTAATGAGTTTCATGAGAGAGATACAAAGGGCTGTAGAAGTTCGGAGGAGAGAGATTGTTCTGTCAGGACTACTTTGATTCTGTCTGCAGCAGAAGTGAAGGGAGGCCTCGTGGCCTGTGTTCCTGGTGAGACATCTGCTTCCCAGTCCTTGATTACTTCATTGCTTCGTTACCCAGCGCAAACCACTTAAGAGACCAGGCCCCAAAGTAGTAATAACTAATACCATTTAAAGTTCATTCTGTATACCTGTTCTGGGTGCAAAGCATATATAACTCAGTCCTTCCAACATTCCTATGAGATGGGTACTATTATTAAACAGAGTTGGAATTCAAATTCAGGCAGACTTGTTCCCCAGTCCCGGTTCATAGTTACCACAACCACCACATTATTCTGTAATTAGGACTGACTGTCTGCCTCCCTCAAAGAGGTCATCATAACTAATTCGATCATGTGGGCAGCCTTTTCGCATGATGATTTTTAGGTATCTTGGATCTCATTGATCTTTCTAGGCCCCCATCCCCATGCTCCTTAAGTAGATAGATTATATCACTTAGTGGGTCTTGCTACAGTCATGCACCAGCCAGCTCCCCTCATTCATTGTAGATCTTGCCACTAGTGTTAATCACTTCTGCCAGTCCCAGTGTCCATATACTCCACGTGATTATCACCATTAATAAATCAGTTTCCTGAATTCCTTGACCTCCTGTTTCCAATGAGCTTTCATCCTGTTTTAGACTTTATCAGTGTGTTACATTGATAAAGTTTTCATGCAGTTTTAGGCTGTATCACCTCTCAGATTTCAAATTCAAGCATCCTTTGCTCTGACACTACTGCCCCTCTCTTCCCAGCTCATTCCCTCTAACCTTTTCTAACTCTAACAGTTTGGGGACAACTGTCAGAACCTCCAGTCCACTAAAGTGAAGTTTCTTTGTTGTCCAACATTCTCATCATGTTTTTGTTTTTCTAAACCTACCTAGACTCCATGGTCTGTTCTTATCACTCCCTTTTCACTCTTGTCATATTTTACTTCATTAAAGCCAAACACTCTGCCTACTTTGTACCGAAATAGCCAGATGAGACTGGAGGGAAACACATTATTCTGACTAGTTCATTTTAAATATTCATGACCTCAGGTCCTAAGTGCTGCCTGCTGTTTTACTGGGTTGACTCTGCTGTCCTCCTCAGCCTTGGAAAGCTCTCTCTTTTCAGTTGATGATGTTTGTTATTTGCTAAAACAAATAAAGAAAAAAAACGTCAGAAAATAGAACTTGATACTTTCCTACTATCAGAAATGTACAAATCTGAAAGCACAATTTTAGTAGAGTGGTGGGACAGAAGCACACCTTTCAAGGACTAAAGTGTGAATTGGCCACAAGTCGCTATAGAGACCTTCACATTATCCTAGATGAGTCCCTGGAACGCTGTCTCTGTTACATGAACCTTGACCAATAACAGGTTTAGTGGCTAAGTAAATTTTAGAAATACTGAAAGCTGTATGGACCCTCCAGAAAGTATCCAGCCATGTAATATGAAAACTAGATATTTATTGAAGATACAAGATACAAGAACCATTGAACACAGGACAATGATGCCTCAGTCCTTTTCAAAGTAGGCACTTTGGGACTTCACACAGTTCTCCCACTTGCCATCAGCTGCCCTATTGTATTTTCCTGAATCTCATCAACAGTCTGAACTCTCTTCCTTTTTAAAGGTGATTTCAGTTTTGGAAAAAGTCAGAATTCTCAGAGTGCCAAATCTGGGCTGTAGGGGGTCTGAGTCACCTGAGGGATTTGATGTTTCACCAAAAAACTCTACACAAGACATGATGCATGAGTGGGTACTTTGTCACGAAGCTACCAGTCACCAGTTGCCTATAGCTGTGGTCTTCTGAATCATCAGAATAGTTTCTGCAAAGGGAAGTTCAAGCTTACTGCCAAATTTGATGCAGATTCATTGCTATACTCGCTCAGTTATTGTGACTGCGACGGCCACACGGTACGCATGCTCACTCAACAGCACCTGTGGCCCCCACCGACTAGTACAGTGAGGTCGTCATTGTTCACATATGCACATTCCAGTCCACTCTCCTTGACTGCCAGGTTGCATCCATGTCACGCAAACTCTTCTTATGTTAACAACAGCTATACTTTTTCTGATGGACCTCATATATGTGCAAAGGAAGTTTTTATCTGTTGACCTAGATTTTACAAAGCACTAGCTTTCAAACTTTGGCCTATTTCACAATCACCTGCAGGGCTGGCTTAAAAACATTGCTGAGCACCACCTTCGGAGGTTTGATTTCATAAGTCTTGGGTGCTCCTGAAAATTTGCATCACAACAACTTTTTAGGTAACTCAGATGCTGCCAGTCCAGGGAAATGAAGAATTCCAATTTTGAAAGCCACTTCATTTGAGTAAGAACTTCACTGCCAGCAGTGGCAGGGAAGATTTAGGATTTTGAACAACCTAGAAATAGCCATTGTGGGCTAACAAAGCTAGACATAGGAGCTGACTAAAATCATGAAGGGACTTTGATAGTGAGACAGCATTAATTTGTAGTGGATCCAAGCAGCTAGTTTTCATGGTTTTCCTTGGCAGTTTGGCCTGTCCTAGAGCAGGAGTAGAGTTATTAACAGTCAGTACAGAATTTTCAGTGAATCCTGCAGGCTACTAATGTCAAGTATCCATAAAGTTTACCATCAAGCACTCCTTCTTGCTTTGTATTATTTACTGTGGTAAGTGCCAAGACAGTAGCTTTGTGGTTTGTCTTCTGCCCATTTTCTTTTTATTTGTAAGCTTATTTTTTATTCATTAATTGTTCTTAGTTTAAAAATTGGTATGTGGTAGTTCATAGGAGTTGTGGAATGTAAAGACTAAATGTTTATGGCATTTAGTGTCCTGAACTAATTCTGTTAGTTACAGTTCATAATTCTTTGGCTTTGGGCAAATGGCTGCCATGTCTCTTGTTTTCTTGTTTGGGAATTTTTAAAATAGAAGAATTAGAAACTTCCAATTTTCTCTTTATGAATGTAATTGTAAAACCACAGATCTTTTAAAATTATATTTCAGGAGAGTTATTAGTCAGGTTTTTTCCTGGGGGTAGTCCCACGTGGTTCTTTTTAAGTAGCTAAATATTTATTGCAGAAGCTGGGCCCCTCAGGGTTATAGTATATCTGGCAATGAGTTAGTTGCATTACCGTTCCTGGGTGCCTGCTCTTCTGTGGTTTTGCTGCTGAAATGTTTTTATAATGAGACAGCGTCGTACTCTGAGGCCTCATGGGTGTCAGCTGTCTCTGCCTTAATGACTTGATAGTTTCTGTACTGACCCTGGAGCAGGAGGCACCACAAGAAACATGTTGTTTTGGAACACGCTTGGCACGTGACAGGAGAGAAGGGTCAGTCCTTTTTCCTCTCCTCCCTTACCCACTTAGGTGAGCAGGTAAGATTAAGGAGCACACTGTGTTTCTTTCTCTGATTTCTCAAATTTCTGTCAAGCTTTTTGAAGTTAGATACTATATTTTTAGTGTTTTAATTGTTATTCTTTAAAATAATACAATTTTGGATACTGTGGACCTGTTTTTTATAACTTTATTGAGGAATAATTAATTATAGGAACTTGTGCATATTTAAAGTGTCTAATTTGTTGAGTTTTGACACTTGTGAAGCACTTTTTCATCATCCTCAAGCGTTTTCTTATGTCCTTTAGTAATGTATCCATTTGATCTGCTTTCCATCACTATGGATACGTTTACACTTTCCAAAAAGCTAAATGAATGGAATCATGTAGTGTGTATTTTGGGGGGTGGGTTTCTGATTTCTGTGAATCAGCATAATTATCTTAAGGTTTATTTATGTAGCTGCTTTTATCAATAGTTCTTTTTTACTGCCAGTGAGTCTCCTACTTGGATATTTCAGAATTACCTAAACATTTACTTGTTGATGGATGTTGGGTTTTTTTTTTTTCCCAGTTTGGAGGTGTTATCAATAAAACTGCTATGAGCATTTGTGTACAAATATGATGTAGACATGGCCGTTTATTTTTCTTGAGTAGCTACTTAGAAATGGGATGACAGGGTCATTTGGTAGGTGTATATTTAACTTTTAAGAAACTGCCAACTCTTGCTCTGGCTAGTGTGGCTCAGTGGATTGAGTGGCAGCCTTTGGGTCACCAGTTCGATTTCCAGTCAGGGCACATGCCTGGGTTGTAGGCCAGGTCCCCAGTGTGGGACACGTGAGAAGCAACCACACATTGATGTTTCTCTCCCTTGTTTCTTCCTTTCTCCTCTGTCTAAAAATAAATAAATAAAATATTTTTAAAAAAAAGAAACTGCCAACTCCCCTCCAAAGTGGTTGTGCCATTTTACATTCTTGACAGTTCCAACTGCTCCCCTTTCTCATAATACATGATGTGGTCAGTATTTTTGTTTGTAGGCAGTAGTATGTGTTGTGGGGTCTCCATGTTTTGATTTGCATTTTCATATGACTAATGATGGTGGGCTGCATATTTGGTAAAGTGGCTGTAAAATTTTCCACCCCTTCTTTGAACAGTTTTTTTTTGTCTTTATTATAATTGAGTTTTAAGAATTTTAAAATATATTCTGGATTCAAGTTCTTACATGTTTTGCATGTACTTCTTATGAGTTGGTAGCTTGCCTTTTGATTTTGTAAGCTTTTTGAAGAGCAACAGTTTTTAATTATGATGAGGACCACTTTATCAAATTTCCTTAATTGTTTTCTTTATGATCTTGTGTCCTATTTGAGTTCTATATGATTTCATTTCTTTGATTTGTCTAAAAAGTGATATCTTGGGTTCTCATTTTTAGCCATTAGGGAAAAAAGCGTAGGAGGCAACTATGAAGTTAGAATTGTACCTTCATTGTATTTTTGTAACTATTATACTTTGATAACAAACTGTGTATTATTCTAGTAATTTTTGTTTGTTAATTTTGGTTTATTTTTGAACCTGTGAAGTATGTGTGAAATTCTTACTGATCTAGCTCACTCTGTTTTATCCAGTGAGGTAACTGAGATTCATAAGGTGACATGGCTTTGTTAAGGGCATACAGTTTTGATCATTTCAAGACCAAAAAATCCCAGGTCCTCTCGTATCCCATTCCACTATTTATTTCTCTATGAGGTGCTGTTCTTGGTGATGCTGTTGCTAAGATTTTATTGCATACTGTAACATATTTCAATAAATATAGTTTATTGATTGCATCTTCATTTCTCATTGTGATAAATACCCTCATTGAAAGCAGTATTATTACAATTAAGTAGGTTAGTTTTCTGAGAGATCATAATTTTCCCTTTATATTTCATTAAGTGAAGATGTTGATTTTTAACACTTTTTTTTTTTTTTTTTAATTCTTTCCAAAGGTCTGTAAACAGATTTGGCTAGGATTATTTGATGATAGATCTTCAGCAATTCCAGACTTCAGGGATCCACAGAAAGTGAAAGAGTTCCTACAAGAAAAATATGAAAAGAAAAGATGGTGAGTGAATAGTTTGTATTTAGAGCAAAGCTTCCCCAAATCACATTAATTATGGGTATGATTAGTCTGATGTAAGGGAGGGCGGGAGGGAGGGAGGAAGGAAATAGGCAGGTTAGGTAGATAGGAAATAAGAAATAGGTAGGTAGGTACCCATTATACTTTAGCTTTTTATTGGATTTGGTTCTAATGACCTTTACTTCTACTTTATCTCAACTCAGCATCCTGTTCCAAGTTTCTTACCATTTTGTGGAAAGTTGGGGATCCTTGTTTTGAATCCTTCTCTAGCCCTGTTAGGTTTTTTAGACATTTTTAGTCTTATAAAGCCTCCTTTCTTAAAATCTTTATTCATTTAGCAAGTATTTATTTAGTATCTTCTGTATACTAGGCTCTGTGCTAATAAAGCTCTTGCAGTCCATCTGCTTAATTGCATCTTGCACTTAGTCTTTGCTTAAGATATCTTTCACTTCCCCATCCAAGAATCAGATGGTGATTTTTAAAAAGAAAGAAAATAGTTGGACACGTAGCTAGTAAGCCCTTTGAAAACAGAACAGGGAGTATATGCTTAGAGCCAGTGTTTGAGTGCTTTGGGCTATTGATTTTTAGCTGTATGAGCACAACGTAAAAGTCAGTTTACTAAGACATGTTAATGATGAACTCTTGTTTCTTTATCGGCATTTAATAGTGTGTATTTCCTTGTTTGGGGGATAAGAAGATTAAGGAGGGAGTCACAGATAGAGGGACTACATATGGAGAAGGGACTGTCCTCTTGTTATCCCAGGGAGGTGTATTTTAACCAGGGAATGACACGCAGCCAAGAACCTGTTTTGGTCCTGAGGGAATCCTTGTGATTTACGGGTGAACTGTCTCTACCTTCATTCTCTGCGTAAATTAGAAGGAACTTTCATTCGCAGAGGAGACTGCTTTTTGCATAGCAAGATTAGGTGTGAATATAGATAAAACATACCAGTAAAATTTTAGTTTGGAAAAAAAGGAAAGTTTTGGAAGGTTGGGTGATAGTAAAAACATGGTGCCATACATGATTCTTTTAAAATGAAGTGTACAATTATCTTTTTATCATTTTAGTTAATTTCCTAGACCTTCCACCCCATACTGCAGACCTTTCTTGTATAACCCTGGCCTAATTTTTTATTTTTCCAACAGTTTTACTTTTACCAGCTCAGAAGGTTAGTTTGAATAGGGCTTAGCTGGTATTTTAGATAGTTTAGCTTCAGTTAGCAAGAGGGGTTTGTGTGAATATGAGTTGATAGAATTGAAACCATACGTCCTCCCACATTTATTATAATAATAGTATAAACAACAACAAAATCTGTTCATTCAAACCATAACTCAAATAACTGTAAACCTCAAAATAATATGTTTTCTGTCCTGAAAAATGGCATAGTAGTAACAAGATTAACAAATACGAATTTTAATTGGTGGGTGAGAAGAGGGAGTGGCCGTTCAGGAAGGCCAGGACCTGTGCATTTTAAACCCAGGCTCCTGCACACCTGTAACAGGTGCCTAGAGAGCAGTGCAGTTAGTCTTTGATATGGTGTAAGAACTCTCCAGATGCAGACCCCTTAAAAATCCCTGCTTTGAGCAAGCTGTTCTGAAAACAGTGAGTCTATTGTCATCTAAGGAGATTTTGAAATTGTTCTTTTACCAATTTTCAAACTAACTATTTATACAAATTTACCTTACTTTTAGTCAGATGAGTCTTTTGAACTAAATACCATAAATATCATCTGGTTTTGTCCTTTGATAAGATATGAATGTACTGAAAAGTTGGTGTCATCGGTGATATGCCAAACTCTGGGAAAGCATAACTTCTGTGTTCATTGTCTCACTCCATCATCTCCCGTGTACTGGGAAAAGCAAGCAGTTTTATTGTTTGTGATAATTACGTAATTTGATAATAGCTAACACCTGTACCAGGAACTGTTTGAAGTACTTTACAAATGTTAACTCATTTATACTTTACAGCAACCATATCTTTGTTTTATAGATGGGAAATCATAGGCACAAAAAATAGAAGTGGTTTGCCTTAGGTTTCACAGCTATTGAGTGGCAGAGCTGGGATGTGAGTTGTCTCTGGAACAGAATGGTGCTACTAACCATTCTGTTTTCCTACTTTCTCCGCCTACTTGAAAAAGGGGGTGGGCAAGAAGGAGAAAACCCAGAAATACAGAGAGCGAAAGCTCTCACCTAATCCCTATCCTGGAGACCCTCACTGCCTGTATCAGGGCATTACATTCTTACTGCCTTTCTTCCCTTCCTTTGCTCCTTTCTTCCTGTCAAGCCTGAAAGACCATGAAGTAGTATGTAAATTTTCCTGTGTCAAAGGAGTAGCTGCATAGTATTATGTTAAATGGATTTAAGAGGGCTATGGTAACATGCATGTACATGTATCTGTGTACATGTAGCTGGTACTTCTGGGGCACAGAGCTTATCTATTTATGTATTTTAATAGATAGTAACAAAATTTATGAGACATACACTCAGAACAGATGTGAATGAATTAGGTTACAGGTATTTTCATTTCTGTCTCCCTTTGTGAATTAACTTCTGCTCATATAAAAATTGGGCTGTTGATCTTATTCTTACAGATTTGTAATAGGCCTTTATATTTTAGGCTCTTAACTGTATTAATAAATGTTTTCCTTTCTTTCTGTTCTGTTTCCAAGTGTTGCTTAGGATCTTACAGTACTTTAGTTTTTAAGAATCAAATTATAGTATTAACTGTTCACCATGATAGGCCCGCTGTCTAAAACAGCACAAAATGGTTATTGTGTTTATTTTATAAAAACTAGTAAATAATTGAAAAAAGACTTTGTTAGTCTTTATTACCCTTTCTTTTGTGTATTTCAATGAAGTGTTGTCTTCAGCTGTCAATTCCAAGAGAGTTTGGAAATAAAATTAACATCGGTAGTTTTGTACAAACTTAGAATTATGCTTATTATCTTTGAGTGTAGCATTTCCTATGTTTTTCCTAGTTAATTGCCTGTTTGACTTTTCGTGTGTTTCAGGTATGTCCCACCAGAACAGGCCAAAGTGGTGGCATCAGTTCATGCCTCTATTTCAGGGTCCTCTGCCAGTAGCACAAGCAGCACACCTGAGGTCAAACCACTGAAGTCTCTCTTAGGCGATGCAGCACCAGCCCTGCACTTAAATAAGGGCACACCTAGTCAGGTGAGTAGTCATGAAATGTTCGTAGAGGCTTCTCCTGAAGGAGGGCGGAGCATGATGAATTTGGGAATTTAAAGACAATAACATAACCTTGTATGCCAGTATGTACCAGCGGTTTATAATACATTAAACGATTGTTGGCTAACTGGTTGGAATGTGTGTACATGTGCTCTTCTGATGTTGCCAACACGAGTTTCTTTGCATCCTCCATGTAAAGGTATCCAGAAACGTTGCCCTAGCTATTTGTCATATAACACAGCATTAGTAAAATACGAATCCGTGGGAGCCATCAGAGTCAGAACAGTGTAGCCTCCGCGATGTACTTTTACAGGAAAGGATTTCTCAGGCAGCATTCCCTCCATACCTGACTTGTGACGCATGTGTATGGAAACACAGGTGGCTTTGCGTTCTATACCTTATTCTGAAAAACTGAATAGACGGAAGTCATTTCATATGTCGATACCTAAAGTTTGCACTTCTTCACTTTATTGCAGTTAACTGAGCTGTGGCACATCTATTATTGTGTGACATTATGCCTGCCCTACATAAAAACGGTTCTGAGGCATGGTAATACTTGAATTAAATCCCACTCTTTTTAATAATGCATATTAGTACATCTGGGTAAATTGCTCTGTTTTTACACAGAAAGTTTGAGTGAAAAATGAAGAGAAGGGTTAAGTCGTTATATTGTAACTCTTTTCCTGTGTATGGAGAGTGTGTTTTATGAAAGCCTTGTCTGCTGTCTTAGCAGTAAGTCTGTTACCAGGGGTGTCCAACCCTTGGGCATCTCTGGGCCGCACTGGAAGAGCAGTTGTCTTGGGCCATGCATTAAATAATTGCGATGGGTAATCACAAAAAAATCTCAGTGTTTTAAGTAAATTTACAATTTTGTGTTGGGCTGCGTTCACAGCCATCCTGGGACTGCAAGTTGGACACCCCTGGAAGCAGTAGGTCCATCCTTTGTTGTGAGGGGTAACAGCTGTTGTAATTATGTTTCTTAGCATTTCACACTGTACTTAAAATTGAAAGATAATTTGGGAATAGATTTTGAAAATTGGTGTATTTCAAAAAATATCAAAGTACTCAAAACTCAAATAAAAATTATGTAATCTTTAAACTGTGTTTTACGCCTGATCAGTTGGGAATAGTGTGATAAAGTTGAGATGTCTGACTGGAAACTCTTCATAGCTAATACGTGGTTTGCAGTCCCCTGTTGTAGGTCGCTCTCAAGGACAGCAACAAGAGAAGAAGCAGTTTGACCTTCTGAGTGATCTTGGCTCAGACATATTTGCTGCTCCAGCTCCTCAGTCAACAGCTACAGCCAATTTTGCTAACTTTGCACATTTCAACAGTCATGCAGGTAAATGTTTTTTCCCAAGAACTCCTGCTAGAGATATGATTTCTCTTACCAAGAAACAACCAACCTTTTTAAAACTGAAGCGCTAGTAAACATTCTGTTGAGAGTGGTCACTCATACCTGCTGAGGTGTATTTGTAACCATGTAACCCTGTGCTTTTAATCACAGAAGAGACTAGACACCAGGAACCGATTGACATGACCTCTTTCCATGGGAGCATGGGAAAAGACTGTCAACTATTTTTTTAATGTTTTGGTGTGGACAGTTTCAGATGTTCAGAAGTAACCTTCATGTACTCATCACTCATGGCTAATCTGGTTTGATTTCTCTCTCACGTCATTTCCTCCTCTCAAGTTATTTTGAAGCAAATCTTTGACATGGTAGTTTATCCTTAAATAACCTATTTTATACGTAGCTATAAAACAGATTTTTTTTGTTAAACATAATCATATTATTACTGCTCCCTAAATAATAGTAATAATAATTACAGTACTCAAATTTCTGTTCCAAACGCACACAGATTTTATTCAGATTATGTTTCAGATAAGGTGTACACATTGCAATTGTGAAACATGTCTCTTAGTCTGTAGGTTCTTCCTCCATATCCTTTAATTTATTTGTTGAAGAAACTTAGGTTATTTGTCCCTGTTGAGTTTAGAGCAAGTCTGAAATTTGTTGATTGCACCACCATGGGGTCCTTTATCAGGTTCCTCTCTTTCTTATTTGCTGTAATTTGATAGACTTGGTCTGTTACAGGTCAATTTTTGTTGCTGCTTCTGCTAAGGTGGTGGAGTGGACAGGCCTGCCACTTAGGGTTTAAGAGGCAGATATTATTGATTGCCTGTTTTGGTAATGTTAGCCATCGATGCCTGGTGCCAGGATCTGTTATGCAAAATTGTAATATTCTCAATTTATCATTCCTTTATTTACCAGCTGAAGTATTGGGTTGGCCAAAAAGTTCTGTAAGATGACTCTAGCAGCGCTTAGTTGTCTTTAACTTCATTCGAAACAATTTTGTTAGATTGTATTGTGACAGCTGTCATACCAGCATGCATTTTTTAAAAAAACCTCAAAATTGGTGAATTCTTGTGTAGCAATTTTAATATTGAAGATGGGAGAAAATAAGCAACATTTTTGGTACATTATGGTTTATTATTTCAAGAAAGGTGAAAACACAACTGAAACACAAAAAGAAAAATTATGCAGTGTATGGAGAAGGTGCTGTGACTGATAAACGTATCACATGGGTTTGAGAAGTTCCGTGCTGGAGATTTCTTGCTGGATGATGCTGCACAGTCGGGCACACCAGCTGAAGTTGACAGTGATGAAATCGAGACATTAATTGAGAGCAATCAACATACCACGTGAGAGATCTCAGACATACTCAAAATATCCAAACCAATAAAGTTATTGGTGAAAATGAAAAATGTGTCTTTTATCTTATGGAAAAAGCCATACAGAACTTTTTAGCCGACCCAATACTTAAAAACCCCCACAACTTTATCTTCTATAGAAATATGCATGCAGTTAGAAACATACTTTACAGAATTTAATAGTTATTTTGACTGGTAATAAACATATCACAGAACCTATAAACTGGAAACTGTAATTAATTTTTTTCACACCTTACACTAGGGGCATCAAACTCAATTCTCTTGTTACCAAGGTACACACAAATGAGCACTAAAACGCAGTGTGTGAGGAACTGTGGTGCCCTTTTTTTTTTTAAGGGGGATGTTCTGATCTGTTGCCACATGTAAATACAGATTTAAGATTACTAATTACTAATTTTCTTCTTAGAGAAGCAAGCAGTCTTATTTAAAGTAAATGTTGAAAATGGAGGAAAAAATTTTAAATATTGTATAGGTGAAACAAAGTGTATCTGTCAGCTGAATTTGATGAGGGCTCTTAGTTTTTATCCTCTGGTCTCTATCTTTCTCATAAGTAGTTGCTTCTAATTAAAGAGGAAACACAGCTCTCTGCAAAATTCAGGCTCATTAACTTGGAGCCTTAAATTTTAAAGCTGACTCCTTCATACTTTTTGAAATAAGAGTATTTAAAATACGTCTTTACTGTTTTGTCACGTTCTTTTTAGTTTGGATTTCTTTGTGTAAAGATTGCTGAAGGTTCCAAATAGTAATTTTTGTATTATTAAATTTATTAGAGCTTAATTTCCAAAGTTGTATGTACCAAAGTTTTATTCCACAGCACTTAGAAATTTTAAAAGTTACTATAACCAGTTGTTGAAGACAGTGAATAGTTTACAAACAAAAACTGATAGAAATATTACGAAGCCCTGTCTTTTCATAAAGATGAGGTATTTGATTCATGTGCTTGGCGCTCTGGTTGGGAAGCACTGGGAAATGCAAATGCAATGAAGTAGACTAAATGGATTCTATTGAGCTGATACTTTTTTTCCGGATGATGTCTGAAATATATTAAATGTATATTTTCCCCCTTACGATGTTGTAAATATAAGATAAATGTAGAATGTATACTATTATGTAGTATATATTCATATATGTTTGAGGTTTAAGTGATAAACTAGCTTGGGGACCTAATTCCTGTTTCTTCAAGGGACAGATGTATTTCATTTTCTCTCAGATGTATATCTAAATTGTTTTAAAAACTTAGAAACTTACCTTTTGCAATATAGCCCACTTTAAATTTGAGAACTTCCTGTTCCATATTTTCTTTGTTTGGTTTATAGTTGCATTATCTATTTGCATATTATATATTTTGGCCTTATAAATTTACTTGGCCTTTCAGCAGAATTTTCTTCATTTTGGCCTTATATTTTAAAGCTTTCAAAGAATTTCTATTATTCTCATAAGCTGTAGAATCATAGTGCTGGGTTTGCAAGTAGAGGCCAGGTAGTGAATCCTCTCATTTTGCTAGTTGATGAAACTGGTTGAGCCAGAACAATTGACGGGCTGGTCCAGCGCTGTTCAGTTACCGAGGGTCGGGTGAAATTCTCTGATTCTTATCTCAGACTCCCTTTGCACTAAACTGTTCTTGCTTACTGTTTTTCTCTGCAATACTAAATGGTAACTGGGCTTAAACTTGTGTTATATTTATTATTTAAACTCATATAGATATTCCAAGATATTTTTCAAGAAGTTAATTTTAAAATATATTATTCATATGTTAGTACTTCTTCCATTATATTTATTTTGGGGAAAGTAAAATTTCAGCTTATAAAGAAATTGAATTAAGTAAAAAAATAATGACAAAAGATAAGGGTATCCCGAAAATACAGAATTTGTATTGTTAAGCAATAAGCAACCTTTTAGTTTAGGTACTTCTGTATAGTGTTTGAGAGGTAAGACAAACGTGTTTTAAAAAAATTTTCAAGAACAGCATGTGACCAGTGACAAGTGGGATGGCACCCCACATTTCAGAAGTGCTAGGTGTGATTACCCAGAAAGAGAAGTGTCACAGGTACCAAGTAAAATGGGGGATGTCACTGTTCAGGTACATTTCCTCCTACTGTCATATCCTTTGAGATACATACAGAACAGAACTACATAAAATGCTTTAAGTTTTCCTGATTTTTTCCCCTACAAATATGTTTTGCTCTGTTAGTGGAAAATGTTCCTGTTTAGTAACTTTTTTGGTTTTGTTTACAAATAGAATATACGTTCTTTACAAAAGCTTGTTAAAGTCAGACAAAGAAGGAACTATTATCTGATATCTTTCTAGATTTTTCTATGTACACAATAGCATATTTAACAAAGTAGCTGATGAAAATGTATCTGTAACTTATTAACCTGTTTATCTTTTTTACTTTGTTATGACCATTTTTGTATAGGGCTGCATGTTTTTTACATGATTTTTTAAATGACTGCATTATATCCATCATAATGATATTCTATAATATATTTCAGCAATTCCTTCATTGCTTGCTATTTGAGTTTCTAATTTTTTCACCATAAAAACACATTGTTTAGCTATTACATACATCCATACTCATTTGCAAGATTATTTCTTTACAAAAACTCTCTAGAAGTAGAAATGCCTGCAAAGGATTTAAAGTGGCCGACCTTGTTGATATCCATCGTTTGGACATCTTTTCATTCTTACCACTTAGCATGTCCTTCCCCTTATATCAGTCACTTTTTATTCTGATCATTTTTATCATATCCTGTATAAAAATCTTACCCAACATCTGTTTTGGCCCTTGAAAACAGGTGTTGAATTATTTTATTCAGTTACATAATTTAGAGAAGCCTAGAGTTTTGCTATCAGGGTGATGACCATTGGAAAATACCAATGAGTCTGTTTTCCACTGGGTATGAGGTGCACTTATGTTATACTTTGTATAGTTTTCATTGTTTCTTACATTTTAATGTGTCTGAAAATGGCAGGCTTGTAATAGAATGTGAATATCTTTCATTTGTTTAATAATCTTGTCCCTCTCATTTTCCATTTAAATTTGTTTTTTTTTTAATTTTTATATGCCATGGTATGACAAAGTTGTGAACTTAAACAAAACCCCAAAAGAATATTTATTTTATTAAACCATTTTATATCAGTATTGTAGATTCATCCAGCCAATGAATCACTCAGTGCCATTTTAAATCTAAATTTTCCACACTGTATCCTGTATCCTACATTTCTATCTGCTTTACTGTAACTCATGTATTTAGTGCTCTTAATTCAGAGTTTTAATAGAGTTACATTTAGAATCCTGTTTCTGTGGTCACTCAAAGGGTATTGTATGCAAATTTATCATTGTGCAAAGTGTTACTGGAAATTTCTGGATACCCTTTAGTGTAAACTGTTTGAAATTGGGCTAAACGTGTAGGATTTAAAATCTGATTTCTGTATGTCTTTTAAAGTGAGTTCTGAGGTATAGTAACTTTTCATAATATTCTTAAATTCATTTGTCTTTTTTTTTTGTAGTTTTCACATTCATTAACATGTACTGTTCCTTACCATTTACAGCTCAGAATTCTGCAAATGCAGACTTTGCAAACTTTGATGCATTTGGACAGTCTAGTGGTTCGAGTAATTTTGGAGGTTTCCCCACAGCAAGTCACTCTCCTTTTCAGCCCCAAACAACAGGTAGAGCTTCTCCAGCATTATGCTTAAATGTTTACTTTAAAGAACAAAGTAAAACTCTCTAGATGTAGTTTTGAAAATTACTCTAAACTTAAATTCTATAATCTCATTTTATTATAGTTCTATCTTACAAAGCTCTGGGGAAACCTGAAATCTCTGTTTTATTTCTGTGTTCATTTGTTTTTCTGACCTCTTTCGTGTGTTGTCTAATTCACATCTATTTCCTTTTCCTGCACATGAATCTTCCTTAAACTTCTTATGCAAGGAGGAATTACGACAGTGTTTTAGCGTCAGAACACGTTGGTTTAGGCTCTAAGTAAAGGAAGCTAATTGATTGCTTCCATAGAACTAAAGTATAAGTAAATTTAGGGCAACAAACTTGAAAGAAGTAAATGTCATTAGTCAAGAGTAGGCTATTTAAGGTCCACTTTAGTCAAACTTGGAAATAGTTTTCTGTGCAGGAATTGGTCTTTAAACACTGCATACTCTCCCATAAACTATATTGTTTTCAGAAAGTTATTGAACCCTTGTTTAGCTCTTTGACTGATTACTTTGCTTTCAACTTGAACTTCGTGTATTGTCTTAAAGCTTTTTCTTTCAGTTATCTTTTTTTCCCTTTAACTTTCATCATTTACGTAATTTTCGGCTGTCCAGTATTCAGAATGCTTTCATCTAGCTGCAGTTTTGGTGAATTTACTTCAGCCTTTCCTCTCCAGGCTGCCAACAGTAAGTTCTGCTGTCAAGTAGGCACCTGTTACCAGTTTGTTTTCTGCTGTATTTCATGGGCTTTTCAGTTACACAATGTTAGTTATCATTTTATAATCTTCATAAATTCTCACTATTACTTCCCCTTCACCATTCCTAAACTCAAAGAACACAATATTATACAATGAGTTGGCTGATTTAATAATTCCATTTTTAATAATTTGAAATAAATTTCATACAATTTTGAAAGGCTGTACTGTATACTTTGTTCATCAGCTACTTATAACAGATCACAGTCTTTTATTTATTCATTATTAGAGAAAAGGGAAGGGGAGAGAAAGAAAGGGGGAGAAACGTCAGTGTGCTTGAGAAACACCCATCCATTGCTTCTTGTGTACACGAAACCAAGGACCTGGCCCAAAAGCCAGGCCTGTGCCCTGACTGGGAGTGGACCTTTTGGCTTGTGGGACAATGCCCCGCCCACTGAGCCACACCAGTCAGGCCCAGATCACAGTCTTTTAAATATACACGTTACTTAATTTTAATTGGAAACAACCAGAGTTTTAATTCTTGAGAACTTTTATTGGTATATATTATTTTAGAATGTTTTAAAAAAGTGATTGATGGAAAGCTTTTTTTTCCAAATAGGTATACATCCGTTCTATTTTCAAAGTACCTATATGCGCTTTGCTATCACTTTAATATAAAGCTATCCTTACATACCGTTTTGGTTGCTGAAACTAACGTGTAGGCATCAGCACTGGTATCAGAGGTGCAGGGTCAAAGCATAGCATGTGGTGCACTGGCGGTGGTCTTGGTGCTGCTCCACAGAAGTCTCTGGACCGCAGAGCGGACTTCCAGGTCTTAGCAGGACGTACCATGTATTAGTGACCTTCAGGTGAATTATGCTTTATAACGTCAAAAATGGGTATAATCTTTAAATTTTTATATTGTATACAATAATTTTTATTCCTTAAGCTGTGTGCAGTATGGCATGACTTTAATGAGGATACCATGTGCATTAAATTATTATGTGGAATTAAATAATAGCTCTTTAAATAAAGTAAGCCTAGAGCTAAAAGACCATCTGTTTAAGAAATTCTGGATCAAAATAGTACATCTTAGACATTTTAAATTTCTACCTTCGAATTTGTTTCAACCAAGTCTTCACTACAGCTACAAGAAGCTTATAGTGTCAGGTATTTGTTAGCAGGAAAGCTAGTTAAAAGTCAGTATATAACTGAATATTGTATAAACTAACCAGTCTTAGACCAGGTGAATTATATGCTTACTTCAGGATGGATCATGACTCAGAGAAATTTGTAGGCCCTTCATTTTGCCAGGCCCTTTGAAAATCTAGTTTTGCAAATTATAAAAAGTCACATGTAGATGATTAAAATTGAATACTATTTGGCAGTTATTATTTTTAGGAATATAGGATTGCTCATGTAACACTTAATTTAGGAAGGAATTGTCATATAATCTACCACAGCATATTGGGAAAAGTCTAGAAATGTCAAGTGTTTTATTTATTCTGTTACAGGTGGAAGTGCTGGATCGGTAAATGCTAATTTTGCTCATTTTGATAACTTCCCCAAGTCCTCCAGTGCTGATTTTGGAACCTTCAGCACTTCCCAGAGTCATCAAACAGCAACGGCTGTTAGTAAAGTTTCAGCAAATAAAGCTGGTCTTCAGACAGCAGACAAATACGCAGCGCTTGCTAATTTAGACAATATCTTCAGTGCTGGACAAGGTAAGCAAATTTGAAATAAAACAAATACAAATTTGTATATTAAACATTCCTTTAACTTTTGTTGTATTTATTAAAATAGAATGCTATGCTGTTCTCAGTAGTTGTACAGACTTTGAGGATCTGAAATCTCTACTATAAAATTGAAATCAAAACTAAATTTTATACTTCTAGTTTGAAAGAAAATAATTGACAGAAATTTAATTTTGTCTTAGAAAGCATGCTTTATTATTCTAAGGCCTTACAGGGTTAAGAATCTTAGAACGGACTGGAAAGTTATTTGATGGTTTCTATAATATATTCATTTTGAACTATTTTCTATTAATGTCTGGGTAATGTTTTGAAAATGGTTTCTGCAGTGTGTTTTTATGCCTCGTGTTGTGGTAAGGCCAGTACTGTGCCTCTCAGAGTGCACGATGCAGTGGGGAAGAGCAGGGGTCTGCCTTCAGCCTGGGTTTTGCTCTGGTCTCCACAGGGCCTGCGTTCTCATCTCCAGAACAAGGGTGGTAAATAGCATTGAAACCTTGGTGTTGTATTATATGTTACTGCATGTAAGGCATTTGGAACACTGCTTGGCCCAGAGTACACCTGGAGTAAACATTTCCTCTTACTGCTATCTCTGATTTTTCCGTGGATAGTCCTGGGAAGCTGACATTAATAGATTGTTCACTTCAGGGTCCTTCATTTTATGAGTTTGTATGCTTACTTGAATGAAGTGCACCTTTCTCAGAGATGCTAAGTAGCACTTTTTGAGAATTTCTTCTTTACGCACAGTCTAGATGCATCACTGGTACAGAGCCTTAGTTTTTGTCATAGAAGCAGTATTTTGTCTTTACCCCAGTGGTGTATGTCACGACGAATCTTGTCCAATACTTTCTAGATTACTTATTACTCAAGTTCACATGTGTCGCATAGCAGACGGGGTTGATGAGTTGGAAGCGCACCTTTCATTTTTGTTGTAATTTGTTTGTTCTCAGGTGGTGATCAGGGGGGTGGCTTTGGGACCACAGGTAAAGCTCCCGTTGGTCCTGTGGTTCCCGTGCCCAGTCAGTCGAGCGCGTCCTCAGACAAGTACGCAGCCCTGGCGGAACTGGACAGCGTGTTCAGCTCTGCAGCCACCTCCAGTAACGCGTACACGTCCACGAGCAACGCCAGCAGGTACCTGGTCTCTGTGCTGCTTCACACCGACCGCTGTTCTCAGCCCTGAGTGATAATGTCCAATAATGACTGTTGGGGAGAGTAATTTTAAAATTGCTGAATATTTTTATAAATTTGAGGAAACTGAGTTTAGTTTGCTAACTACAGTGTAATCCTTGAATAATTGCCTAATTTTATCTTTCATTTAATCAGAGGTTTTATTGCTTTCTTGAACACCAAAATGTAATTCAAAGTATATACATATCTCAAAATGGACAACTATATATGGATGTAATTACACTTAGCAGAGAATCCATTTAGCAAATTACGTATTTTTAAGGTACAGTTCTTAGTTATGAAGCCCAAACACTGAAAGTAAGATGATGTTGCTTTAGTTCTAAGTAGGCATTTTTAAAATGTTTGCCCTGGTCCCCAGTACTAATTCTGTGTCTCTTCAGTGTCCTACTGGCATCTGTGAATAGGCGTATCTGTTACTGTGTTCATGTAGCTCTGGTCCAAAGGGGTTCTTGGCAGCAAGAGGTCTAACATCATTAGATTCTTAAAAACTCTTACAATTTTGACTTCTTTCTTTTGGAGTTGAGGTCAACAGAAATACAGGTGACTTACCTGTACATTTTATCCATCTCTTTGTTTTTTATTCCTGTGCATTGTCTCTTCTTTTTTCTTTTGTTATCAGAAGGTTTTTATTTTCCTTTAGCACCTTTTCTGGAGAGAAATGGTAGGTTTGTAACACTTACTACTTGGTCTCTCTAGTATTAAATTCTCCGTATGCCAGATAGGAAAAATTAAGTACGAAGAATAAAATTTAGAGTGTTTACACATTTTTGCCTTATTAATATTGTCTGCATTAGACCTATGTAGTGGTGGGCTGTAGCAAAGTGGCCCTACAACCTGGACACAGGGGTAAGTGACACATGACACACGGTGTGGTGGTGCTGCGTTACAGGGGTCTGTGGGGTGTTTTGAGTGCTGCCTGAGGCCCTTCGAAGGGATCTGGGAGGGTAACACTGTTCATGGTCATTTTGAGCGATTCTGCGTTTGCACTAGTTGACATTTGTATTGATGGTGCAGAGATAGCGGCAGGTGACACTGGCTGGCACTTCAGCATGAATTAAGGCCGTTGGCACCAAACTGAGCAGGTAGCCGTCACGTAATCGTTGCATTTCTCTTGCCACTGTACGTTCAGTTTTACTTAGGAGTATTGTTGAATTAGTTTTTCTTATGAATATTCTTGATGGAGCAGTCAGAAGATTAATCGTATTAAGTCTTTCTCCTTAAACATGTCTGTGGACTGTGTTGAAGCAAGGCGTGCATCAGGCAGGTCTGCTGTGTCCTGAGGTGTGATGGCTGTCCTCAGGAGGATGAGCTTGCTTGGTTGCTGTGGAATGAGCCCGCCGCTTGGGTTAAGGACCACCGTTTTTCCTTGAAGGACAGCTGCTAGGCAGACCATGGTTATGCAGATTTGGGTGTTTGACTGTTTTTCTGAAAAATAACATATTTAAGTCTGTCACTTAAAGGAAAGTACTAGTAATATTCACATATTCAAGCAAATATTAGAATTTTGAAAAGTTATTGACTCTACCATGAACTTGATAACTTCCCATTACTTCTCTGGTGAGATGGGTGGCAATATTAATGTGATTTCTAGATTTTGTTTTGATTCTGGATAAGGAAATGTGTTGACATTTGCGAGATTGGAATTCAGTATTTTCCAGATGCTATAACATTGTTAAAAGATTGATTTAAACTGCAAGAGAGGCTGATGAGTGTTAGATTTGATTGAGTACAAAAAAAGTTCACTACAAGTTTTCAACTTCCATATTGCTCCTGACCTTTAGGAAATTATCACTATTTTGGGTACGATGGCAAACAATATATCCACAGTTATCTGAAAAAGCTGTTAAAACTCCTGTTTTGTTCAACTGTGTATCTGGGTGAGGCCATTTTTTGGAACTATATACTTCAGCCTAAACAACAAATCACAACAGATAGATGTTCTGTTAAGACAGCCATTAAAGGGATTTGCAAAAAATATAGGTGTTACTGTTTTCATTAAGTTCCTTTTGTTTTGAAAAACATAGTTACCATAAAATGCTATTTATGTTAGCATGTAATGGCTTTCTTATTATTTTTACATGAAAAGATTATTTAAAATTTGTTTTAATTTTTGTACTATGTGTATGTTGATAAATATAGCATACTCCTGGTGGGTGTGGCTCAGTGGATTGAGTGCTGGCCTGTGAACCAAAGTGTCGCCAGTTCGAGTCCCAGTCAGGGCACATGCCTGGGATGTGGGCCAGGTCCCCAGTGAGGGGTGTGCAAGAGGCAACCACACATTGATGTTTCTCTCCCTCTCTTTCTGTCTCCTGTCCTTCCCCCCTTTAAAAATAAATAAATAGAATACACACGTACACACACACGCACAGAAACAAAGGCTCTTTGGGGTTTTCAGTAATTTTTCAGAATGTAATTGAGTCCTAAGACTTAAAGTTTGACAACTTCTTTGATACATGATATGTTCATAATGATCTGTTTCCACATTTTTATGGCCACCCTGTAAATAGATTATCCTTTTTGTTTTAATATGAACTTTTTCAATATTTGTTTTCAGCAATGTTTTTGGAACAGTGCCCGTGGGCGCTCCTGCACAGACACAGCCTGCTTCTTCCAGTGTGCCTGCTCCCTTTGGAGGTGCGTGTTTCCGGTGTGCACTTGTCCCCCTTACGTGCAGGAGATCCGTTCCAAGACACTCCCAGCGGAGGTCTCAAACAGTGCTTCGCAGCAAACCCTATACAGAGCTTTGGCATGTCGAATTGCCAGCGTCACTACTCTCATGCTTTGGGGCCATTAAGTACAAATAGAGTAGGATGTAGCAAGATTTCATCACATTACTCAGATTAATTCACAGTTTAGAACTTATCGGTGGTTTATTTCTGGAAATTCCCATTTAATATTTTTGGATCGCCATTGACTGCTGGTCCCTGAAACTGTGGAAAGTGGAATCATGGATAAGGGAGACTAACACATACACTGGTTTTTATAAAAAGCTTGGATATATATTGTATGGCATTTTCTAGGGTAACCAGAAGACAGACCAACAGTATTTGTTATCAGAAAGCTCTTGTTTTGTTTCTTCATAAATACATGAACAAATGTTTTAAGTATTTGAATATAAATGTATTAGGGTTTTATAACGTATTTTATAATTTTTTAAAGCCACGCCTTCCACAAACCCATTTGTTGCGGCTGCTGGTCCTTCTGTAGCATCTTCTACAAATCCATTTCAGACCAATGCCAGAGGAGCAACAGGTAAGAGATACAGATTACAGAAGGGCAAGTTTTGGAAAAGGTATTTATTGCAAAAAACCATGTGAACATTAGAAGATAAGGATTCTTTCTTACTTATAGAAGTTAAATAATTTCCTATAGTTAGAAAATGACAGAACCAAGACCCAGAGCCACTCACCCCTTAATTGCCATTTCCCCAAATTTAATTGGTTGGGTATGCTAATTTAAAATGCATGCACATATGTTTTAGAAACAGTTCCACTTCTGGTGGTTAAAACAAACACATAACAACCTAAATTTGTTTCCTATTAATTACATTTATTTATGTGTAACCTTGCTGACCCCTGTCATGCTGGGCGGGAAGGATGTACACAAGACGCACTTTTCTTTCTCTCTTCAGCCATTGTATGCTGAACTGAAAATGCTGCTCACCTCCCCCATGCTGCATCAAATGGGTTTCCCTCGTAATAGTTCATTAGCTCACTTTACTTGCCTTTATGTATTTCTAGTCAGTATAAAGAATTGTAAATAAAGATCACACATTATTTAGGTGCTCTTCTCTAAGACTCTAAGATTTGACCTTGTAGATGCTAGATCATTTTAGATGATCCTACGAATAGCATTTTTGGGTGTAACCCATAAGACCTACAAGTCTTTTTATGAATATGGTTATATCTTCACATGAAAAAAATGTTAGTGCTCATTTAAAATGATGGACTTTATAAATGTTTCTTCACTTGATATTCTCATTTCCCCTTTATTGCTTACAGTGTAAATGTTAAAAGTTCATGCATAGAGTTCAAGTAAGAAGACTGTGGATGTATTCTTATCATGCATTATGCGGTCCACTTTCTAACAGCACATTCTAATTTCTAGAATTTCTTAATGAAAGAAAACTTGCTTCTATTTTTACAATAATTACCATAAGTTAATTGACATTGGTCTCTTCACGGCTTTCCATAAGGCCTTTCGGGAGGAATGCATTCTCAAGTGTTTCCTCACGCTCATTTTGGTAGGTGGCCACAGCGAATGTCGAGATTTGTGGGGCAGTTTGTCTACCTGCTTGCGGCAGCTTCTGCTGGTGCTCTGAGTCCCTGCATGTGGAATTGAGTTTCCCATGTTGTGCCGTGGAGTGGGCATGGCTGTGTGGCGCTGGACCACACTGTTTGGCGTTACACGAAAGTCTTGCCTCGCGATTTCTGTTCCGATGCTGAAAAGCGGCTCTGCTCGCTTCCGTGGTCACGTCAGAATGTTAACCGCTCTGCCTGTCGTTTTCCTTCCGTTTGGGTCTATAGCACTTGGACGCATTTCAGTGCCCACGGAGTTTGAGTTCGTTTACCTGTGTCCCAGTTTTGCTTTTTAGCACTTTCTTAGAAAGCAGTGTGTCAGAGTTCTATGCGTGCATTGTTGTCTGTTACGAAACCCTCCCGTGCAGTGTGCTCTTCACCCGCTTCCTAGTGGCTTGTTTTCCCTTTGTCTCTCCTCGGTAGTAAGGAAGTCATTTAAAATTTTTTGATATTCTGATTAGGTCCATTGAGAATCATTGTTATAAACATTAGGATTACAAGGATTAGATTACTTTGGGCAACATCTATGACCTTTTTTAAAGGTTTTTAAAAATAAAAGATAATTCATTGTAACAGTATTAACGTCTTTCCTTTGATCACAATTTCAAAAATTAAATAGATTTTTTAAAGTCAGGAAATTCAGTGAACTATATGTTTTGATAGCATCACACTAAAACTATTTCACTATGCAATTACTAGTATTCAGTATTAAATGCAACATTATTGGCTTTTATTTCACTGGGACCTTTCCTAGAACACATGACCTTCTCTGGCAATAAGTAACACACTCTTCTGTTCCTACATGCGTTTCTGTAATGGAAATTAGTTCATAAGTAATTCATAAATGGGGAATGATGGCAGCATGCCCCGTACGCAGGCGCAGTTCGCACAGAACCCCCGACTTGCGAGTGCCCCACCCCACGAAGCCGGGGTGCTGGGACCCGCCCCGCCGCGCTGGAGCGCGGTGTTAACCTGTGCGCTTACCCTACGTGCTCGGGCTCTTCTAAGAGTGCTTGCCGCGCTTCCTTCTCATTCTTTGTGCATTTTGCCCTAATTTTTATAACTTGGCAATCCTCACCTTCCTTAACCCTTTATCCAAAGCAGTCTTTATTTACCGTCCAAAAAAAGGGATGTGGGAGTCTGTATATTTCTTTTAGGACTGATCTTTTTAGGAGGGTAACATGCCTTTTTAATTCTGTTAGTTTTTTTTGTAAGACCTTCCTTCCCTGTTTTTGGCTCTGGTTACAAAGCCTGCATAGGTTTTGTGTGGCATGCCTCCAACCTGTTTCTCTGTAAGCCTTGTTATTTTTGGTGCGCTGCTTTACAGAGGTTTTAGATTATTTTTTTCCAGAAATTCACATGTTACGTTATATCACACAATTCAGAAGATAAAATTAAATACTTGGCTATTTCACTGTATATAGCAAAACAAAATTAAAACAAAAAAGTAAACTAGTATGTACTCATGTGAATTGCATGGTGATGGGCTTCAAAAATGTAGACTGCTGTTTAGACTTGAACTTTGTTAATGCATTTTGAGAATTTTTTTAAGGTTTTTTCTGGTTATTGGGTTTTAGGAAATATAATTTTATATGTTGTTATACTATATAGTGCTAAAACTTGACTATTCATTCAGTTTTGAAATTTAGAATGCCTTTAATGTACATCTTAATATTTTTCAAGGAAAATGATGTCTCTTCTGTAATGTTATGAGAAACAAAGTGTCCCCGTGTGTGTGTAAGTGGTCACCCTTCTCTTCCCCTGTCAGCGGCGACCTTCGGCACTGCGTCCATGAGCATGCCCGCGGGCTTTGGGACCCCCACTCCCTACAGTCTCCCCACCAGCTTCAGTGGCAGCTTCCAGCAGCCCGCCTTCCCAGCCCAAGCAGCTTTCCCTCAGCAGACGGCTTTCCCCCAGCAGCCCAATGGTAAGGTCTGACATGGCCTGTGCCTCCGCTCGGGGTCTCGTGTGTGTGTCGTGATGTTGTGCGTTCGGACAGAAGGGCTCATCTGAAGAATGTTGTAGCATTTTCTACCGAATGTGTATTCGGGCCTTGCGAAATGGACTGAATTAGTAAATTTTTGTGATCAGATTATAGATTTAGGAGACATCAGAGTATCTAATAGAGAGACCCCTTCTTTCTCAGAATCCCAAGCATCTTTCTTATTCATTTATCTGCGATCTGTTACATCTCTTGGTTTTAAAAAGAAACTTTAAGGACATAGAGTGTTTTGTTTTGCATCAGAAAATTGTATGGCATTTTGTGTAAGGTTTTTTGGGGGAGTGGATGGTGACATAGACTAGTTTTCTAAATAAGTAACTATATTATGGTTAGAATTGTACTTGTTTTCAGGAAGATTCAGTAGAGACCAGTTTGTCACCTCCCCCTGCCCCCTATGCTCATGACTAAGGTTGAAATCCGTAGATTCAGGGTTATTTTAGGGTTACACATTTTACACATTTTCTTTTTTAAAGTCAGTAGTTGGGTAAAATTTGGCAGTATGATCCATGGCACAGCCGTAACGATGAAGTGTTACCTAGGAAATGCTGTGATGGTCACATAGAAACTGCTGCATGGGCCTCTCGGCCCCAGTTAAATAGCCACAAGCTCATCTGTTTATCACACCCTCCGAATGCCAGTCAGCAGTGCGTGTAGCTGAGACAGATTGGAATGAACCATTTCGGGAGAGCGATAATATAAAAGCTCTTTTGAGACACTCCACAGGAAGTTTGTCTCTGGTGTTTGAAAGAGCACAAGCCCAAACAATTTAACATTGATACTTTATTATTGTTGCCGGGGTGGGAGTTTCTCTGAAATGCACTATGAATGAGGCTTTATAAACATCAGATTGTCTCTCAAAGGTGTGGATTATAATTGGTGGTTCTGTTTTAATAAGGTGCAGGTTTTGCAGCATTTGGACAAACAAAGCCAGTGGTAACCCCTTTTGGTCAAGTTGCAGCTGCTGGAGTATCTAGTAATCCTTTTATGGTAAGTGAGATGCAATTTTAAGCACTTTATAAGTTGTTGATGTTTTATTTTCAAATTAGGAGAAGCAGGGTGTGATTCCTAGATGCTGTTTGGTGTTCTGCTGATGAGACACTGCAGAGTGTACTGATCGAGGCAGCCGCTCTGCGTGCTTCTTCGTGACTTGGAAAAGTAAACCACGTTAGTCAGTTGGACTCAAAGTGCTGGCAGTAAGCAGCTGCTTTACAGTGTGAAACTTGTCTGCCTTCTTGTCAAAGTAGCACTTGACGGGAGGTGGTAGATTCAGTGAGCGTGGTGAAGAGAGGTCTTGGTCAGATTTGGTTTGAACTGTAAATGCAGCTTTTTTAAGAGTCCTTTTTAGAGTCTATTTTGAGAATTATATGAAATAATATATATATATAAAAGACACAACACAGTTTTAATGGCACCTAATAGTTTTATAACAGTATAGTGCTAATAATGATAGGGAATGAATTTGAGTGCCAATAATTAATCCTAATCTAAATCCTGTTAAATATTTTCATCTTTTCCACACACGCCACTCTTGTTTGTTTATTCATTGTCTTATGTTTTTCTTTAGACTGGTGCACCGACAGGACAGTTTCCAACAGGAAGCTCATCAACCAATCCTTTCTTATAGCCTTACATAGACGTTTTACTGGAACGAACTTTTACGTGGTCACAGTACATCTCCGCCTCTTGCACTGTCGTCTTGTTTCACTGATCTTAGCTTTAAACACAGGAGAAGTCTTTAAAAAGCCTGCATTGTTTATTAAACACCAGGTAACATGTGCAAAACAGAGGGCTCCAGTAACAACTTTTAACCTGTGAATTGGCAGAAAAAGGTAGCGGTATCATGTATATTAAAAATTGGCTAATATTAAGTTATTGCAGATACCACATCCATTATGCTGCAGTACTGTACATATTTTTCTTAGAAATTAGCTATTTGTGCATATCAGTATTTGTAACTTTTAACACATTGCTATGTGAAAAATGTTACTGGGGAGATAGATCAGCCACTTTTAAGGTGCTGTCATGTATCTTGGAATGAATGACCTAAAACCATTTTAACCATTGCTACTGGAAAGTTACAAAGTCGGAATTGGAAGGTTTTATTCATTCTTGAATTTTTCCTTTCCAAAGAGCTCTTCTATTTATACATGCCTAAATTCTTTAAAAATGTAGAAGGATACCTGTCTGCATAATAAAGCTGATCATGTTTTGCTACAGTTTGCAGGTGAAAAAAATAAATATTAGAAAATATGCTATTGTTTTTGTGTTCTTGCTGCAATGCCTTTACCAAAGTGGCCTTAAATATGAGTAGTGAATTGAGAACATCTTGAATTCTTAAATTAGAATTTCAGAAGACGTCTAGTGATGGACTTTTATGTCTCAAAGAGAAAATTTTATAAAAAGGCCATGTAGAGATGTATTAAAACTACTATGATTGCTGTATTCAGGAATATGTCGGTGGTAAAGCATTTAAATGTAGCTTGTCAGATGCACCATAACCCTTCTAATTTCTTTGCAACTTCCTAATTTTGTGAAATTTGTATATATGAAAAATTTGCATGTATGTGTATTTACAAATTTTTTAAGTCTCTGGAATTCTCAGACTACAAAAGGCCTATTTTAAATATTGATTTAAAAATATTGTCTTTGAATGTATTGGAAGCAGACATGCATTAACTGTGACATGATTGCACCTCAGATGTTTTTCTTTGGACAAACTGATACTATTAATAGGACATTTGTTTATGTTCATCTCTGGGGGCAGAGAAACTGGAACCCAGTGTTACCTTAAAGTTATAGAATACCTTGTTTAAAAAGGCAGTGATACTAATGTTTAGTTATATCTTTTTGTTAATATTCAAATGAACTTGTTTAAGTATTTATGTACAGTAATGCCTCATTCATCCAGAGATAATCTGGCATTCTCTTCAAAACAGAACACAACTGGGAAACTTGGAATTTTTTTTAATGCCTTTGAGCAATCTGCGTAAGTCACAGAGCCTATACCGATCATTTGATTTCCCAGCCCATAGCATATTAGCAGTTCAGAAGTGGCGGCTTGAAAGGAAGACAGAAAACAACTAAGAAGAAAAACGTGAAGCGCATACATTATTGAAGACCGTTTAGCGTAGGGCGGCTTAGCCTAGACCGCTGTGTTGCATCCTCTTCTAATAACTGTCTAGTTTTAGGGCTCTGTCATCAAGAAAAAGTGAAATGACATACGTGTTTGTAAAGTTTTATCTTAAAATGATCAGAAAAATTTTTTAAAGCTTTGGTATTAAAAGAGGTGAACATCAGTTTCCTCAAACACTTTATTCACGTTGAATACCTTTTCCAGCGGCGGCTGCCGTGAGTGAACCTACCGCATTCAGTCCGTGTAGTGTTTGAGGCTTGTTACAGCGTTGCTGTTGGTTGCGAATCCAGCTGAAGGTGTGGTTTCTGTGAACCGTTTGGTAAGAAGACTGGAGGTCTCTGCCCCTTTTCTGAGCGGTGTGCCCCTTCCTTCAGAATTAAATGAATGCTGCAAAGGTTGTGGTGTGTGTTGGTGTATACTTGAAGTGTCTCTGCTTTTGTGGGTCTCCCTCCAGCCCCTTTTTCATGGAGGGAATACTTAAGAAATGTCTTTGTATGTCTGTGTTTTAGATTGTATCGGGTCCCAAACAATCCACATGTACAAAGTTATAATATATAATTGTAGGCCGTTACCCAGTTAACCTCCTAGGCTTTCCATCTAAGGAAAAAGTAAATTAAAATTAAACAGTTATTAAAATAATTTTAAAGACTGTTTTTTCTGAGTAAATTCTGAACTTTGTAATTAAATGGGAACTCTCAATGACTTACTTGAAATGAGTGCTTAAAATGTTCAAGTACTTAAAGAAGTGATCCAGATTTACAGTGGTTTCAAATCGTCTTTGGTTAGGCTTTCATCCTCAGGTTTGCGTCCGGTCTCATGTAGACCACCAGAATTGCGTTGGAACGGAAAAGGAGGAAGTTCTTGAACGTGGCAAGGCTGAAGACCATGCTTCCGGGCCTACTGATCCAATCGGATCTTTCCCCTGTTCTGTCTTCACTCAGGAAAGAAAATTTTATTTTCTTCTAGGGTGACAAACTCTGTTGGTAGAGTTTAAAGGGCCTATCGTATTTTCATTTTTGTGAAAGTAGAAATTAAATAATCACCTTCTTCCTTCAGATAATTCCTTCTGTAAATTGGAAGGAGCGTACCAGGGCTTTTTACCTGTGAGTGGCCCCTGTCCCCAGCACACTGGTGTTGCCATAGTTCCTGTAAATTGGTAAAGTGGATGCTTTCGTACCATTTTACTAACAGATCTGAAACATTTTGGCCTCAGGACCAGAACTCTTAAAAATTTTTGGCCATCCCTGAAGAGCTTTTCTTTATAAACATGTGTTAGTCAAAATTTACTGTATTAGAAATTAATACTAAGTCATTTAGAAACTATATTTCTTTAAATATAATAATAAAAACCCATACGTTTAGATGAATACCACTTCTGATAAAAATAGTATTCTCTGAAACAATGAGAAGAACATTATTTTATATTCTGCTCATCTCTTTAACATCTGGCTCAGGAGTTGGATTCTCATTGCGATTCCTTTTGTACCGCCTGGCCTGCGGACGCTGGCAAACTCCACGGTGCACTTGTGAACTCATGGGTGAGACAGGGAAAACATTTTGTTAGGGTTGTGAAAGTCGTTTGGACCTTGGGCTGGGGGGCCCCTCAAGGGTCCTCAGGCCAGGCTTGGCGAAACATCACATGACACTTGGAATGTGTGTGTTTCTGGAACACTAACGTCTAGTTGTGAACATCGTCCTCCCTGAACGTCTGCATGTTTTTGTTTACTTGGTGGGAAAAATTGAAACTGGTTGAAACTGTAACCAGATATTTTATTTTTATATGATGGTATTTCAGTAATAATGAAATTGGTTAATATTCCCATTTTAAAAGGGTATTACAATTTCTGGTTCATGGTTATGGGTGTTTGTTTTGGAATCATTTACGATTATGGAAGTTGTATGATTGTTTTGGGGCCCTTTCAAATAGCTATTTAAAAATTTTAATAGAACACCTTGCTAAAGTAAAGTTTTCTAGTGAATGATTCTAGCACACATGTGTATGCATGTACACACACGTGTTTTTTACATGAAAGGCCAGTCCCTCTGACAAACATCATTGCCCTCTGGGAAGTCAGCCAGTACCAGTAAAGGATGGCGTTTTCCCGCAGTGGCTTTTCACACCTTGTTCATTTTTAAAGATAGCACCCACTCTTGCTTCTCACTCAGACGAAATGTTTGGAAATTCTGTTGAGCAGTAGTGACTCTGTAAAAGGTGGTTTTAAGGCCAGTAGTCACCGTGCGCTCTTGGCTGCGTTGCCGCTCCGGTCGTGGACCGGCAAACCTCCCTCCAGGAGGCAGCCTGACGGCGTCCCCTGTGCCTTGCCGCTCGGGCTGCCTCTGTCCACACTTGCGAGCTCCTGTACCGAGCTCACGTTGGGAAGGACGCGCCTCACCTTTGGCCGCCTTGCAGACTCGGACTGTGTGGGCAAAGTAACCTTTAGTGGAACCATTGTGAAGATACATTTTTTTAAAAAAAGTAAGGACTTCAGAGTAATGTGGTATTGTGGGGGGGTGGTTTATCAAGCCTTTCAGTGTATCAGAAACTTGCTAAATGGTTTTTGTGTATTACCTTATTCAATCCTTAAATCGGACTCAGGCCTCCAGGATGAAAGAGGCAAGGCACAGGGAAGTGAAGCTAATTACAGCGTCCGCTCTGCTCTGGGGAGCGGACAGCTTATTGTTGAGTTAAAATGCTGTCACATTTACATGTAAGTGGATTTTTAAAAATCTTTTCCAATTTAAATGTTTGTATATCCTATATATCTAATAAAACATATCCAACTTGGGCTTCATTTATAATTTAATTAAATCAGTGCAGCTTATTCTCTAGGGGTTTGTTTCAACTCTACAAGTAAACCAGCGGGGTACAAGTACTTCGTGGAGCATGTTTTAGACTAAAGAGACACCCTTAAAGCATCACCGTGACTCCTGTTTTGTTTGTTTCTTGGGTTTTCGGTTTGTAAAAATACTGTTATTAAAATTTGTATTGAATTAGCCTGTTGTATTGAGTGCATCCTCATTAGTTAAAATTTTTCTTGTGTATTTTAAAACGTCATGTCAATCAAAATTTTTATGTGGTATCTTTGGACAAACGAATAGATGACCAAGATGTAACGGAGTGTTTTGACAGTGTTCTCTCTCGTGAAAAAGTGCTCTGTTTTGCAGTGTTTACTGCTTGATCCTGGTGGTGTGAATACTGTGTCCATGGCCGACTGTGCCTACCAGTCTTCTGTTAACTCGGAGTTAGGAGGAGAGGACGGACCAGCAGCTCCTGCACAGCACCGACATGTAACTTTACAACTCATTCATTAAATGTGTCAGTTCCCTGGTGGTCAGATGCAGTATTTGAAGAGCCTTCTGTTTTATATTGGTAGTTCAGTGAGACTTGGACACTAACTCATTTCTGGAAGTGCACTGGGTCCTGAAGTGCTGTGAACCCTGGTTTTAAAAAGGCCCGTTGCTGGGCTAATGCAGGGGTTGCACATCATGACATGAACTCTGTTGGTTTTCTGGTTTGGTTTGGTTTTTTAATAGTTTTAAGGGAATATGTGCTCTAAAGGTGGCCACTAGCCTACTACTACCGACTTTTTTAGCCTCAGTCATTTAAATGAGTTTTAAAGCCATTGAATTGGCAGATCCTGAGTTGACAGAAACGGGTTCTTATGCCTCCTTTTACCGTGATTTTGGGGTTGGTCCTATAGGATTTGAGTTTGATATTTTTTAGTGAAGACTTTTGCCAAGAATGTGTTTCTTTTCAAACCTGATAACCTCATTGTATTCTGCTTATTTTATGGCCATAGATGAAAATGCAGCATATCTTGGAACAGATTTTTGAAACTGCTTCTCCAACTTACAAGGCTGTGGAGTTTAAGAAGATGTTATGACTAAGGTTTTGTGTAAAGAAAAGTGACCCCGGGTAAAATACTTCAGCTGGTGATTTAAATGTCCACTGATTTTCTTTCTAGTTGGTTCTCTGGAATCTTGTGTAGATGTTAAACAAGTTGCAGTTTAAGCAAGATTTAAACTCTAAATTCTCAACGTTTTCCATCAATCTTGAGTGGAGGGACAGAGGAAGCAAAACACCAAGGAGCTTTCTCATTTGGACTAAATGACAAGCAAAAGGTAGCAAAGGATTATAAACTGATGTTTATAGAAGGCTGTGGATACAGTCAGGTTTTTAAAAGACTTGAAGGGTTGTTACGATATCAAAATACTACATGCTTGTGGTTTTTAAAAATCATGCAATATACAGAGGGTATAAAGTGAAAAAAATGTGTCTCCTTCCTGTGACCACATTCCCATAGGGGGAATAGCCTTGTATGCTTTCCAAAATGTTATTTTACATATCTTTGTATTCATACGTACCTGTGTCTGTCATCTTCCCTTATGTTAGATGTACAGCTTTGTAAATTGGTTCTTTTTAACTTGGTTATCTTTCTATATTGTTACATCCAGCTCTGACTCATTATTTTAATAGCTCCAAGATTTCATTATGTGGATGTTCCTTTTAAAAAACATTTATGTAAAGATTTTTCTACTAAAAGTATTGTTACAGTGAGAATATCTTTATGCATGTATGAAGATTACTCTTGATGCTGCCTGACTGGAAACTCAATAAAATAGACATTCTGTGAACTTGTGCTTCCACTTAGGAAATTCTTCCATCTGAGGAAGAGAGAAAAAACCACTCAGCGACTATGTTGGAATATTCAGAAAAGCTCGGTACCTTTTAGTTGAACGCGAAGGCAGGCAAGCAGTTCACTGAAGGGTTAGGGAAGTCCCCTTCTGTGGTGCACCTTAATTGTCCCCGTCCGTGACACTTGGCAACCCTAAAGTGTGGTTTGGGACTGTTCTTACTGCCTTTGTGCCTTATCTGCATCTTCCTGGAATATACCGTGTTTTTCAGAAGGAAAATTGAAACTGTGCCAACATCTGTTTTGGCACAACCGTGTTTTCTTTACTATTTCTTCGAAATTAACTCTTTGCCAAAGATAAAACTTAGATAATAACGGGAGGTTCTGCTTTTTCTTCCTTACAAGGTTCGCGCCCAGAGCTTCTCAGCCTGTATTTACCGTTAGTCAAGGACCAGGTTTGCTGCCTGGGATAGTTCATGTACGAGGAATAATGTCGGTTCTTGATAACTGCTGGAAAAAGGGCCTTAGCACTTGAGCACTAGAAGGGGGGAGCCAGACAACTCACTGGGAAGCCGGAGAAAGAGCGCGGCCCTTCCGTGTCTTGGGAGTCCTGTTACTGCGCCGAGATGTCTGAGCCGAGATGTCTGAGGACCAGTCTCAGTGCAGGAGGCGGTTTCTGGATGGCTAACTGCAGAGGCTGCCCGCAGGGTTCATTTCTAAACCCCCAGAGTATGGCAGCTGCATTATATTAATAAGTATTGGTTCATGGTGGATGATTGTTGGAAGAACTTTTTCAAAATAAAGACTCCTGGATTTGTGAGCCAAAATAGCTGTTTTTGTCACCTAATTTTAAGACACCTGGAATCTAGGAAGAATAACCATTTGTCACTCACATTATGTATTTCTATAAAAGCTTGTTTACTTTCAGCCTAACCTTTTTGTTCCGTTAATCATATGTTAGTAACTGCTTTTGTCACTATTCCATCTGCTTTTTAAATTACAAAATGTTTTTAGAAAAACACGTGTTACCGAACTTCCAGTATTGATTCCCCTTCGCCACCCCTCCCACCCCCAACCCCAGACATTTTTTCTTGCTATACATACTGGTCCAGCTGGGTTTTAAGACAGTATCTTAATTGTAATTGGACTTTACCTAGTCTATGACCTGTAGAGATTTAAAAGGTAAATAGTGAGCTCTCCCTCAGTTTTCACATTCCTGATGTTATTTCCTGGAGGGTAATAGTCACAGTTACTTGTTGTACATCCATCCCAGTTCTGTGGAGTTTTGTTAAGTAATTTTCATTAATCGTTACCAGAACCCCGGGGTGGGGGGAGCACTTTCCTTACAATCAACATTTCTACCACCACTTTATTTTATAACTCTTTAGTCTCATTTAAAATGAGAAAAAGTTCAAATTCTTTTTATCCCTTTCCTTTCCCTTAAAAGGCATGCTGTTTTTACTGGCCTTGAGGATTGAGGCTCTGAAAAGTAGTAAGCCCCATGTTCGTTTCAAGTTCTGCCACTAATGCACTTGGCCAGGCAATGCAGGTGCTTCTCTCCCCAGTGGTAGTGTATGAGCCGCAGCCATTGGAATACACGTTCAAATTAGAGTAAATTCACTTTGGCATCCGCAGTTAAACATTCAGAATGATAGTTGGTGGGTTGAACAAATGAAACTGGGTTTTCGTAGATAAAACACTGGCTCTTAACATTCTACAGTTTAATAGTGTGGCCACTGTTAACTATCAGCTCTGACGTGCATGTCCTGTAATTGATGTCATTTAGTGTCTGCTTCCAGGAAGTAGTTGTCACAGGAAAATATTCAGGCATCTACTTGCCCAAGGTTATACACCCAAGTGGTGGGGTGGAATTCTGTCTAACTTCGTTACAGTGCTACTTTGAAGCTCCTGATTTCAGCAGTTTTAAGGAGAGTGTGTGTTTATAAAACTTGTTTCACCAACTTTAATGGAAATTATAAAGGGAAAAACCACTCAAGCCTTCCTTTTCCAAAATGATCTAATTTTGTTCTTTTCTCCGTCTTTGTTTTTGCACATAGGAAATCTTGCATCATTAACCGATTAGTTCTCAATGTGTTTTTCCCACATAAGTTTCTTCCAAACTGGGAATGCATTTTTTTCTGTGAAAATAATAAGTGCTTGTAAAGAATTTGAAAAAATATTTTTTAAGAAATGAATCCTCTGCAAATGTAAGTACTGGGTTGCGTTCCATGTGCAGTCAACATAAAGCCCTCTTACAGAATGGAGTCTTGCTGTGCTCTCTGTTTCACAACCTTTTTCTCTCAGAATATCGGCTTTTACTTTCAAATACAGATCTGCATTCTCTTGCAGTGATGTTTTACCAAGTGGGGTTCTCATTCCTTTGACAAACATTAAGGTTGTTTCCAGCTTTTCAACATTAGAAACGTTCCCAGTTCTTTTGCACACAGTTTGGCCGCATGTCTTAGAAATGGATCGCTGAGTGAACGGTGCACAATACGTCTCACCTTTCTCTGTGGCCATGTAGTCTTCACGTGGCCACAGATGAAATTCTAACACGTAAAGAAAGTCATTTTCTTTACATGTTAATTGAGTACCTTGTGGTTTATAACCTCTATTTGTATTATATCTTGGAATAAATTCTTAAAGAACGCACTGTTAGCTTATAAGCATTAACATTCTGTCCTGACAACTAAATTGCTATTTAAAGGGAGTGTTTTGATTTTTCCAAATAGCAAATAGGCATGTAGGCCATTTTTTTACTCCAATCTCTGGTTATCAGGAATCTCCAGAAATTCTTTCTAGTAAGTGCTAATTTAGGGGATATGAAATCATGGCTCATCTTACTTTCTTTGATTACTGCTGTGGGTGATTTTTCCCATGTTTTCCTAATGACATTTTCTCATTTATGAATTGTTTTAAAAGTTAACATACAAATAGCAATTAGATCACCTACATTTATATTTTTATTCATCACATTCTACATTGTTTTGGAATTAGGCACACGCAAAGACTTCCCTATTTTCTGATGTCACTTTTAGTTTAAATAGCCTGATACGTCATTTCAAATCTAGAAAGTGCTAGTAACTTTTCTTCTACAGTAATGTTTTTAATGGGAAGGATTCCTCGGATCCTCCATTTGAACCGACCGTTTTTTAGGCTCATACACTTCCTTTCCCCCTACCCTGTATTTCCTACACTCAGAAATGACTGCATTTCAGTGGGTTAGTTTTATTACTATGATGGGTTAGTCTAGTTGTGGTGTTTATTTTTATTTTATGCTTGGAATCTGGGGGGCTTCTTGAGTTTCAATTGCTGTTTTTACCAGTTCTGCAAGTTTTGGACCTTTGTCATCTTCAACTGTTAACCTACCATACACTCTTCTGCAGTATCATTTAAAGTTTTTAAGGCAGAACTTTTAATGAAGGAACTAAATAAAATTTAGTGGAATCCTAAAAGAATTTTAAACATTTAAAGTGTTAATGGTTATAAATAACAGTTCAGACTAAGTTTCCATAGAGTTACCACAATAGTTATAGATTTGTCAAACATGTTAGTTGTGACTTTAGGAAGGCACGGTTCCTTTCAAGCCTTACTGTCCCTCTCTAAGCAGATGGGGGGGCAGCTCTAAGAGAGAAGAGGAATTGCCAGGCCTTCCGGGGCAGCTGGCCAACACCCTGACCTGGGAGTGAATTTTAGATTAATTTCCAAGTAAATCCTAATGGACCATATAAAAACTTTGATTGTTTTGATGTTATTTGGTTTAGAAGTAATATCTTTTAAAACACCAAACAGTTTTGCCTTTTAAGTGATGGTTAAGAGCTGCCCATCAGTTCTCATAACTGATAGAAGTTAACAATATGATAACTTCTATCATATTTTAGAAGAAATCGGACTAAGTGTGTTGTAGTCGTGGTAGCTCCCATCCAGCAGGGGGTGAGTAGTGTTTAAGCGTTATTCCCTGTGATTCTTAGAACCTTACACTAGGAGTGATTTGTTACATCAAACAGAACAGGGTAGAGGTGGTGGTTTCCTTGCTCAAGTAAGTGGCAGAACTTACTCGAAGGCAGCGCTGACTCAGGTGTCCAGAACCTCCCCACCACAGTGCCCTCAACGACCTGTGGGTAAAGGGCAGCAAGAAGAGGAGATGGGGGCGGGGGGGACCTGGATGAGACACAGGCAGTTGGGGGCTCCCACTCCCTCCTCTGAGCTTGGGGCATGAGCGTCACTTGCTTTTGCTTCTGGAAGCTGCCCAAGGATGTGGCCTTGACTGAGTCATATGGTAATGGGCCCCTGGACTGGCTGCGTGACTGACACCTCTGTAGACAAGATTTGGAAGGTGACTGCAGAAAACCGCTCGTCTTGTGTCCACCCAAGACCAGCCTGGCCTGTAAGTTCCCTTGCCTGTTACACCTGCCACCCACCAACCTGGAGTAGTCTGCCTCTTTTTCGGTCTCCTCTGGCCTCAGTTTACAGGGTCCTCTCAGATTTTGCTTGGGAGGCTCCTGAGCACGCACTGGTCATCAGGATGGGGAAGGCTCCCATATACCTCAGTGCAAACCAAGGGCAGGGAGAGGTGCCCCTGCCTACGGCAGACAGAAGGGGGCATTTGTGTGTAGGCTGGGCTGTGGGACGTTTTCCTTGGAACATTTGATTTGAGAGAGAGAGAGAGTGTGTGTGTGTGTGTGTGTGTATACTTGTTGCAACTACTTCCAGGTTCCTAGGGCATGAAGAACTTGGAAACAGAGCTAAGAGTCAATAACAGATCTTTAGTCGGTGCAAAGCAGAATTCGTTTGGAATTCTCTACAGCACATACTACACCCGTTAAACATGATTGTGGTTGTTTGCTACTCAGTGCTCTGCCTGGACATCGCCTGGGAGCTCCTGAGCCAGGCCAGTTACGTCCCAAAGGTTATGGAAATCAGAATTAACATCCCTGGTGATTTGAATGCGTGTTCAAGGTCAACGCGCAGTGATTTAGGTCCTATCAATGTTAGATGAATACTTTTTGTATCTAGCTGTTCAAATAGCAAAGTTAATTTGTGATGCTCACATGGCTTTAGGGAAACTAAAAGGTAGGTTAAGAAAAACCCATCAAAAGAAATTACGTAACAGCACATTTAAATCGAGTTCCCTTTGAAGCCTGTTCAGTGTTAAATGTGTTTCTAGGAATTAGGAGCCAGTGCACAGGCTATTCTATTATTAGAAAAGGAGCTGAACGCGCGACAGCCCAGGTGCTGGGGCTGGGACGGGAGGTGCGCCCCCGCAGCGTGCTGCGGTCCAGGCAGAGCCGGGCACAGGCTGTGCTCCTGCTGAGGCCGGTCCCTGTGCATGAGCAGGAGCACCTAAGGACACCCCGAGTGTTCCTGGGTGGCGCTGGCTGAACCATGTCCGTGCTGGAGCCCTGGGCTCAGGAGAGCTGTGGTGGCCTGGAGGACGACAATATGTGTCACCCCCCCCCACCCCGAAACTTATTATACCCTAACCATTCAGCCTAGAGCATCCAAAAGCAGCTACTTCACAGGTCACAGGGCTGTTGGTTTTCATTTTTAGAAAAGTAAAGTGCCTTGAAGAAAACTTCAACCTCACCCCTTAAAAAGAAAACCACCCTCCCCCCTTTAAGAAAATAGCTATAACACTGAGATCACTGGTATCGACATTCAGGTGTACAGTTTTTCTCTAATACAATTTTTTTGTATATAATTTATGCAGTTACTGCATCATCTGCTTTTAAATTTTAACAATAGATAGATGCCTTTCCCCATCCTAAAGTGGTGTGCAGTTACTTTGTTATTTTTACTGGCTTGTGGTATCTGTCTGTTCTCGGTCAGACCATAAATGTCCTCACTGGTCCTATCAGTTGGGGGTCTGCAGCCCCTTCATGGCCAGACAGTACGGATTTTAGACTTCGCAGGCCAGGCGCCCCGTGTCCTGACTACTGGGCACTGTCCTCCTGGGGTGAAGCAGCCACAGGCAGCATGTGGGTAAGCAAGCGTGGCTCGGTCCTGGAGAAACTGCTCACCGGACCCGGCCTGCGGGCGGTAGTCTGCCCACCCGGCTCTGGCCGGGCCCTTAAGGTGTTTGCGTTGTTTCTAATAATGTTTTTTTAAAACTTTAGGATTTTCTCTGTTCAAGATTTTATTTATTTATCTTTAGAGAGAAAGGAAGGAAGGGGGGGAGAGGGGGAGAGAAACATAGATGTGTGGTTGCCTCTCACGCACCTCCTAGTGGGGACCTGGCCCGCAGTCCAGGCGTATGCCCTGACTGGGAATTGAACCCGCGACCTTTAGGTTTGCAGGCTGGTGCTCAATCCACTGAGCTGCACCAGCCAGGGCAAATTCTATTTTCTTTCTTTTCTTTCTTTTTTTTTTTAGCTCAGTTCTTCATATTTCCATGTTACATAGTAATAGAAATATGTGAAGATTAGACCACGGTAGCATCTTTCATCACCCATCTTCACATTCATCCGCGCTTCCTTCACTTAGCTCCTCGCTGCTTTCTCCTTCCCTCTCACCGCTCCTGTCTTCTTCACTGTCTTTATCATCTTCCTCAAGATTTGGAGATTTCTCCATCAGCAACCTTTCTTCAGTAAGTGACAAAAACTCCTTGGCCTCAGGATTTTCTGGTTCATAAATTAGGATCATCTGACATAATTTTTTAGCCAAATGGTAGTCTTGGCACATTTCTGCTCTTAGGAATTCTGCCATTAATTCTAATGGGGCGTGAGTATCGCTGTTGGGTTGCTGTCTTCGTTATCTTCATCACCGGTGTCATCTTCGCCATCACCATCATCTGTTGATTCGGACAACTTACCATCTATATCCCGGAGGCCATATTCATTGTTTTTCCCACGCTTTGCAATCACTTCATCTTTGCTCACTTCACCTGTGCCTTCTTGTAAGAAGGAAGATGACCATAGCTTAGATTGTAGATTTGTTTCTGTATCTTTATTTTCAATATTCTCCGAAGACACTCTATTTTCAGTATTCTTTAAAGAGACCTTATTTTCAATATTTTTTGAAGAGGCTTCCTTCCTTCTCTCGCGCTGCCTTGGCAGCCGTGAGGCCCGAGAACCCAAACCTGGAGGGTCCAGGGAAGTCTCCGGGTTCAGACGCCGGGCCTGGGTGGTCCGAGGTGAGAGAGGGGTCCGGCTGCACGCAGGGATGGGGGGAGGGCGACCCGCAGTCGCCGCCCCTCTTACCCGCTCGTCGTCTTCTCACACGGATCATCTGAAAGGCACTTAGCGAACGAAGGCCAGGCGTTTAGCTGGCGTTCTGGTGGCTTTCGGTGCAAAGAGCGTCGCCATGGAGACGATACCGCTTGCTGCCGGAGCTCCGGGAGCCGCGGAGGTAGCGGCGGAAGGGCAAACAAAGTCTCTCTAATCTTGAACCACCTTTCAGTGTCATTGCCCAACTATAGTTCTGTCAGTCTCTGGAAAGGATGTTTCTGTGCCAAAAGTCATGCAAAACTAAGTTTTTAAGTGTTCATTCCTCTGGAACATTGGTGATAGTTGTTCTTAAGAGTCAATTTGCTAATTCAGTCAGTTTCTCAATTTGATAGGTCCAAGATGTTCTCTGCCGTTTCGTGTTTTGTTTCTTGGATTACTAGTGAAGTTGGTCGTCTTACGCTTTGTGAGTTACGGTTTCCTGAGGTCTGCCTCTCTTTTCCAGTATTCTCATCTTTTGAAAATTGTTTTGTTAGAACTTGGTATATATTGACATTAAGTAAAATCACTTATGTATTTAGCAACTATTTCTCCTACTTTTGTGTGTGTGTAGAGAAATTCTATGTTTTTATACTCAAATCTATCTTTTCTGTAATTTTTAACTTTGAATTTATGCTCAAATCCTTAACCAAACCAGTTATATAAATGTTCCCCTATATATTCTCATAGCATTTCTGTGATTCAGTTTTTATGGATAAATATTCAAGGTTGGTAAAATTTTTGAACTTGGATGAAGGGTATCGGGAGTTACACTGGAGAGAGAGAGGTGGTGGCCGGATAGCAGCCTAGTTCACACGGAAATTTAGAAGCCAAGAACAAAAAGCTTCTCTCCGAAGCCCAGACATCAGCAGGCACTGTGACCTCTTACAGCATAGCATGAGTTCGGCTTGTGAAGCTTTAAAGGGCAGAAGAGGAGTAAGGGCAACTTCACATCTGCTGCGATGGCTCTGATCAAAAAGACGGGCAGTGGTGTTAGCGCCGGTGCGGAGGAACGGGAAGCTTCGCACGCTGCTGGTGGGCATTTTCAATGATGCATTTGCTTTGGGGAGCAGTCCAGCAGTTTCTCAGGAAGCGCCATCTGGAGTCACCCAGCGTGACCCAGCAATTCCACCGCGAGGTGTACGCACAGGAGAGAGAATGACACGTCTGCACAAAAACTTGTGCACGGATGCTCATGGCACTATTGCTGACGGCCAAAAAGTGGGAACCACCCTCCACTGACTGGTAAATGGACAAACTGAATGTAATGGAGCCATAAAAAGGGAATGAAGTATCGATTCATGATGTAATTGGGATGAGCCTTGAAAACATTGTGCTAAGTTATGTAAGCCAGGTATAAAAGGCAGTGTGTGTGTGTGTGTGTGTGTGTGTGTGTGTGTGTGTGTGTAAATATAAATTCCATTTACACGAGTGTTCAAAACAGTCCCAGAGGCAGAAAGCAGTTGAGTGGTTTCCAGGAGGTGGGGTGTAGGGGTTGTGGGGGGCGGGGGAACAGGAAATGAGCGTTAATGGGTCGAAGGTTTCTTTAGGGTCAATAAAAATGTTCCAGAGTTAAATAGTTGAATTTTGTAAATGTGCGAAAGCGTTGAATTGTACACTTTAAAAGGGTAATCTCAATTAGAAATGCAAAAATAAGAGAAAAAGGAATGCGCCTGGTGAGTTTATCCAAATACCTAACCTCCCCTTCCGGACTGTGGAGACTTCGTCTGAATCCCTGACATCAAACCAATGCCAGCAAGTGGTAGGCACTCTTTTTTTTTCTTTTTTTTCTTTTAATCTGTTTTAACAGTTGACCAAAGGAATGAAATACATACGTCATCCTAAACTGAATTCCTTGACTCGCTTCCTGGGGGTGGCAGAGTGGGGCCCCGTGACTCATTCCCAGGGACCAGGCGGCTGCCCTCCCCGCTGGTGGCCGGCTGGTGGCTGGCTGGTGGCCGCGCTGCTTCCCTCACCGGAGCGGCTTCCGCCAGCAGCCACTTACCAGATGTCTCCCACTTGCTCAGGTGAAGTCGTGATTGGTGCTTGTTCTGAGATTTCACGCGGGAAGCCGTGACCAAGGGTGTAGAAACCAGACGGGGTGCTCCAGCAATGAAAGAATCGACTGCTTCCTCTATGTCCCGTGTGTGTTGAGATGGCAGCTGGGGGAGCCGGAGAGGAGAAGATCCAGGTGTTGGGGTGAGAAGGGCAAGGAGTGGAGCAGCCAAGGAACAGATGGAAAAGCCATCCTGCCCCCCACCCCCCGCCCCCCGGTTTAGAAAGTACCTGATACCTACATGTCCCTGCTACTTTTAAAGTGGTAGAAAGCTGACACTGTTCAAATCAAGAACGGGCCTACTTGTCCTTCAAACATTTCCTGATAAGTTGGTCTTTCTCACCCAGAGAGAATGAACAATGCTAGAAGCGCCTGCTGAGACAGTCAAGGGCACCCACCCAGTCGTCCCGCCCTGCACTTGCCCTGTCCCATCCGGCAGCCGCGGGGGCTGTGCCTGCTGGTATTTGAAGGACAGTTAACTACGGACACGGCACAGAATCCCTCAAGGGTTCGCATGCCAGCCCCACACCCCAGACAGCCTCACCCTGTGGCCGCGTAGTAGTTTCTCTGAATGTTAGCTTTTCCTGTTGTAAAACGGGGAGCACGATACTGATTTTTCAAGATTGTCATCTGGATTAAATGAGATTGATGTGTGTGTACCCTCAGTAAGAGATAATGATTTATATCCTCACTATTGTCACCTCGCTTTTACTTTCAAGCTTTGGTTTGTTCAGAGTCTAGGTTCCTTTTAGATCTGGCCCAGTGTTTAGGAATAGAATTTGGGTCTGTATCCTCATTAATTTAAATTACAATTCTAGCATTATCTGCTTAACCGGTCAGCATGAAAGTACCTTTGAGTGAAATCAATGCACACATCCATTGTGCACATCAGGCTAGTAACAACAAAATCTTCAGATCAAACAAAAATAACTCCTGCCTTCTTTAGACAAATTGGTCATTTCCTTAACACATGTGTATCTAGAGAATACTTTTTAGTGCAAATGGACCATCCTGTATTATCACTGAACTCACAGAAAAAATTCAGGAGCTGGAAGGGACCCTTGGCGGAGTCTGAGGTTTGCTGACATCAGCAGGTGGACCGGTGTGCAGAGGTACGGACAAAGCCAGATGTCCCGGTCCCCGTTCCCACTCGATGCTGGTTCCCAGGCCTCAGCTCCTGTGTTAAGAAAAAGACAAATGGTGATCCTGGTCACCAGCCCTTACAGTTTTCCTGAGTGTGGTCCCTTCGCTTACCTGTTTGAACTCTCCAATGTACACCTTTCCCCTCATGTCCTCATGACCCATCCTCGCTCATCAATCTTATAACACCCAGGTTCTCTTCTGACCTCAAGTTCAAAGGCTTCATACAGCTGCCAGTGGCAATTATAGCCTCCCACACTGTGTTCCCACAGCCACATGAACAATTACAGATCCGGTTATTTCTGGGTAAAACGCTCAGCCCTACATACCGTGGCTCCCACCGAGAAGTGTTTGATGAGGACTGGCTCCTAGCAGGTGGGCAAAGTTTCCCAGACACCTGTTTTATGTGCCTTTCAGTGACTCTTAGTTTCTAATTCTTTATTCTCTTCTGTGTTGGAACAACCCAAAGGAAAAAAAGAATATCCACTAATATCCTCCCTGAAAAGCAGTCAAAAGCTATTTTGAAGACCTTGGTTTCCAGGGAATAGATGTGTCTCTGTTCTTGCCTTGGTCCTGCTGGCAACTGCCTCATCCCGGGATCAAGAGGCTGGTGATGCAGGGAACAGAGGTGGTGCCCCCGGGACAGGTGTGGGTGGGGTCAGTGTGGGGGGTGGGGGCAGGCAGTTCCTTCTGGAGGCTGAATCTCCACCTGTTGAAACATGCTGAGACACCAGTATGAAGGGACTGAGGAAATATTCTGATAAATTAGACATTTTAGTCACCTCGTTCCAAAAGTTTTCTTTTTATTGCCCAAGTCTTTGGTCTGTATTTTTGGGGTTTTTTGGTAGCTCAATTTTGCTTGCATCTAATTACTTTTTTTGTAGCAAGCAACAAAAAAACAACAGCAGCAAAAAGTCTGCATGAGCTGGGAGATCATCTTAATGTCTTTTTATAAGAGTAACAGCATGATTTTTTAATAGCATGCATTTTGAAAAAAAGGTCTGCTTTCCAGGTCACATCATTTTCTGAGTTTTCATCACCTGCTCTCATGACCTCCAGCAGCTTGGGAGACCCCAAGAGGTCACCTGGGCATTCTTTATGAAAACAATTGATTTTATTTTGAATGAACTTTGTTGTATTGTTGTTATGCTTTCTTTTCTCTGTTTTAAATGATATGCCTTTTTAAAAAAAGTGTTTCAATTCCTAGTCTTTCTAGGAGACACATTGTGGTTTTGGTTTACTGCTTTGCTCCTTTGGTGAATTCTCTGTGAACAATGTCCTTGGCCCGAAGCCTAATGACACGGCTGAACCACATACTCCACCGAGATAGGAAGGGTCAGGACCTCTGTGTCCGACCCGCGTGCCTCACGTAAAACGCAGTTCGATACCCAACTGCCCCGGCCCTGTAAATGGCTTTAAATGGATTCTTGGTGATGTGTGACCACCTGGTGTCATCCCCTGGAAAGAGGATGAAGTCATTCATTCATCAAATATTAATTGATGCCTTATACCATGAAATGGTCTGGGAATTCAAAACCCAGACCACATGGTTCCTGCCCTCAAGAACGGCAGGGTCTGGTAAACAGGCACACGTGTGATGGTGTCCACGTAGCAGTCCGGGCGGGGAAAGCCAGGTGCTTGCTTAGGTGCGGGGTGATCGAGTCTGCAGATGCGCTTCCCTTCATGTGTTCAGTGGTCATTCCGATGTGAGGTCTAAGTCCAGTGCTTGTCCAATAAACTTTATTTTATTTTTTAGTGAACTCACTGGGGTGGCATTGGTTAATAAAGTTGTATAGGTTTCAGGGTACAGTTCTGTAACACACCATCTGTAGATTCTATTGTGTGTTCACCACCCCAAATCAAGTCTCCTTCCATCACTGTCTATGCCCCTTCACCCTCTTCTACCTCCCCTCCCCCCTTTCCCTGTGGTAATCACCCTGCTCTTGTCTATGAGTTGCTTTTTTTTTTTTTTGCTTAATTCCTCCACCTTTTTCACCCAGCCCCTCAAACCCCTCTCCTCTGACAGCTGTCAGTCTGTTCTCTGTATCAATGAGTCTTTTTCTCTTTTGTTTACTAGTTTATTTTCTTCATTAAATTCCACATATGAGTGAAATTATATGGTACTTGTCTTTCTCTGAGTGGTTTATTTCACTTAGCTTAATACTCTCCAGGTCCATCCATGCTGTCGCAAAGGTAAGATTTCCTTCTTTTCTACAGCTGAGTAGTACTCTCTTGTGTAAATGTACCGCAGCTTCTTTTTTTAAAGATCTTATTTATTTACTTTTAGAGAGAAGGGAAGGGAGGGAGAGAGGGAGAGAAACATTGATGTAAGAGAGAACATCAGTCAGTTGCCTCTTGCACACACACCAACGAGGACTGAATCCACAACCCAGGCATATGCCCTGACTGGGAATTGAACCAGCAACCTTTCACTTTGTGGAACGATGCCCAACCAACTGAACCACATCGGTCAGGGCACCATAGCTTCTTTATCTGCTTACTTACTGATGGGCACTTGGGTTGCATCCAAATCTTGGCTATTGTAAACAATGCTGCAATGAACATAGAGGTGCATATATTCTTTTGAATTAGTTTTTCGGGCTTCTTTAGATATATGAAGTGTGTCTGGAAAAAGTCCAGCCATAGTTACTATAACAAGAACAGTTTGCATGACATCACTATAACCTGGCAGCCAAGGAGAGTGGACTGGAATGAATAGGTGTGAACAATGACAACTCTACTGTACTGGTCAGTGGGGGCAGTACAGTCTGTTGAGTGAGCATGTGCACCGTGTGGCCAGTGCATTCAAAATGACTGAGTGAGTAGAGCAACGAATCTGCATCAAATTTTTTAATAAGCCTGAACATTCCCCTGCAGAAAATATTTGGATGATTCAGAAGGCTGTGGCTATGGACAACTGGTGATTGGTACCTTCATCACGACAATGTACCCACTCTTTCATCATGTCTTGTGCAGAGGTTTTTGGAGAAGCATCAAATCACCCAGGTGACTCAGCCCCCCTACAGCCCAGAGTTGGTGCTCTGTTACTTCTGGGTTTTCCAAAACTAAAATCACCTTTGAAAATAAAGAGATTTTAGACCATTGATGAGATTCAGGAAAATCCGATGGGCAGCTGATGGCGATTGGGAGGACTATGTGATTTCCAAGGTGCCTACTTTAAAGGGGACTGAGGCATCATTGTCCTGTGTACAGTGTTTCTTCTTCAGTAAATGTTTCTCTTTTTCATATTACATGGCTGGGTACTTTCTGAACAGACCTTGTGGTCCCAGAAGTGGAATTGCTGTGTCATTAGGCTTTCCTCAGTGTCTACACTGATTGTCCAATAAACTTTAGAATAATGTTGTCTATGTCTACAAAATGCCTGTCTGGAATTTGGGAATTGCATTAAACCTATAGATCAATTTTGAAAGAACTGGCATCTTTGTCAAATCTTTCAATCCACGAACATGATGTGTCTGTCTGTTTATTTAGGTCTTTGATTTCTTCCTTCTGCAGAATGCAGTCCTGTGCATGCTTTGTTATATTTCTCAGTAAGCATTTCATTTTCTTTGGTGCAATTATAAATGGTATGGTTTTAAATCTGTTTTCATGGGGTTTTTTTGTTAGTATAGAGTTTATTTTTTGTTCTTCTCTCTTTTTTAAATCTGTTGTCAGGTGGGACATTATTCCTTGCAGTGTATGTAAATCACTAAGAGAGTTGCTAGTCTCAAAATTGCAGTTTCCCAAACACCATTTCAACCCTGATTTTCCCAAATCTTCATCTGGGTAGGGGTCAGATCGCCTCTGCATCCATGGAAACCTGTGACGTTTGGTTGGGACCATTGTGACTCTGTGTGCATGCGTCAAACAGGAGGGAAGCATGGATCCTGGAGAGATTTTGTTGGCATTCAGATGACCACACCACTCTCTGCATTGCCCAGTTTTGGCTCTTCAGACGTGTCTGGAATTAGGCAGCAGTTCCCTGAGGAAAGGGCATTGGCGTGCGGTTTAGTGTGACTAGCAGCTGTGGAGCCAAGAACTGTTGCTCTGTTTCTTAATTGCATAACTGACTGACATCAGAAGGAGAGGGGCGAGCTGTTGGTATCACTAGGGTGATCCTACTTCTAGATTGCAAACCAGGCATTGTAGCTGAGTAAATGGGCTCTGAGTTACTATTTGTTGGTAGGAAAACTGCATATATGTTGAGATGTGTGTGTTGAGATGTGAACCTAGAAGTGCAGGGTAATCATTAGGAAACGCTGCATTTTGGGTTATATTGTGCAAATGGAGCAGATGATAAAGTCTTAGTCAGAAAGGATGCTGTTTTTAAAATAAGAAATATCAGCTCATAGTTCTAAGAAAATATAGAGAGAAAATACTGAAGGCAAAGTCAACATAAGAAAAGTGATGGAATAATGCAATATAGTAAAAAGGTGTCTTCATCTTCACTGGAAAAACGAGAAATAGTAAATGAGGCACCTATTACATGGGAAGGCACTCCAAATGTTAATGGAAAAAAGCTTCTTCCCCTATATTGACACAGTCCGAAGGTCCCAAAGGTGAGCATGATCAGAACCACATGGAGGCCTGATTACACACAGATTAATGGGCTCCACCCCAATAATCTCTCCAAGAATTTGCATTTCTAACATGTTCCCTGTGATGCTCGTGCTGCTGGTCCCAGGGGCCCCACATTGAGATCCGCTAATACAGGCTGTTCCTAGCCCTACTGAAGGCTAAAAATTTGGGCTGTTGACTATTGCAAGAAGAAGACTGAAGCCCATCCTCAGGTCTTTAAAGGGTTTCAATGACTAGACACCTAGGTTTTACTCTTGGGTCCACAGAGGACGAGAGGAAACGTGGTGGCCAGGAAGATTTCAGTTGTGCCTGTGACAGATGTCACATACTAGGGGGACAGTGCGTTGGGAGGCACCCGCAATGGAAGGCACAGATTTTCTGTAACTGGAATCCTCATCAAGAAAACAGGCCACAGGCCATCCTTTTTCTCATTGAGAAGTACTCCTGTCTAAAGGTAAATGGTTAAGTTTCTAAAACTGTAGGGTATGCCACAAAGTGTATAGATTAACTCCAATTTCTAAGTCTACTGAGTGTAGTCCTTGAATTCTGCAATTACATAGATGTTTTCTCTCTGTGCTTGACTTGGATTCTCTTAAGTGCGCACGAGGAGCCTCTTCCTGGGCTGAGCAATCGGATATGCATGCTGTTCTTGCTTCGGCTTGGCCGAGAGTCATTGTGGGCCCTAACCCCACATCACTTGGAGATTCCCAGGGTCTCCATCCTCTTGCACATACACGACTGTGCATAAAGAGTGTGGTTGGCCCTTGGTCACCAACTTAGGTCCATTTTTCACCTTTACTTCCTATTCTCCACAGTAAATGTGTCGATGTGCTTTTCTAAATAATCCACCATCACGGTCTGCACTTGACGAGTCATGGGAGCTCTCACCTGACTAGAGTGATAGTACGGTTGGTGGTCTAGTAAATTTGACCCAGAGGGGGCCTCTAAGAAGATCTAAAGTCAAAAAGACTGTTTCACTTTATTTAAATGGATTACTTTCAAACATATTTGAATTGTTTTTGTGTTGTGTGCTTTCATATCCTGTGGATGGAACTAGTGTTCCACCAAACAAATGTTGGGAAACTTAAGGATCACTGTAGCCCTTCTGTGGCCAGAGGTCCACGTGAGTCCTAAGCTAATGCAGCAAAGTCAGCGCTCAGGGCAGGGAGTCTCCCAAAGGGACAGGGGAGCTTCCTAGGGCCTCTGAAACCTGACCTCGTAGTTGCCTTGTTGTCTATTCGGTGATGAAGACTGCACCCACCAATGTGACTCATGCAAGAGGAATAATTACGAGGCAGAAATTCGAAGGCGAAGTGGCCCTGAAGATGAAGATGGAGCCCGTGGGCTCTCCGAGTAGGGTGATTTTTATAATTCACAGAGTGGGTTCACCAGTTGCAGCCTGGGCACCTATCACAGGTAGAAGAGACAGACGTATCCACTAGTTTAGGTATATGCGTCCCCTTTGATTCTGTGACATCCAGACCACTGATGAAAACAGTGAAGTTGGAAGTTACCTTCTTTATTGAAGTATGTATGTTCTCCTTCCTTTCCTGAAGGGACCCCCTAGACATGTTCCCTGGGGAGGTGTCAAGGAAGCACAGGATGCCCCTGGGAAAAAGTAGCAAGCAAGGAAAATGTCAGTGGGCAGATGGGTTTCCCTGGCTCGTATATTCCAAGACAGGCTGTATGAGAAAATAGGGACAGATCCTTTGCTAAATATTCCCACTGGGTGAGACAGAGCTAAATTTAGCTAAACTGAAAATATGTGACTTAAGACCAAAGGTATCGAGTAAGGAAACAAACAGGAGCCTGAGCTTCCCTACAGATAGTGAAATCAACAACAACAAGGAAGGGGTCAGGTGTCTTCCCTCTGCCACCCCCAGAGTTGGTATAAAAGGGCTCCCCCTGCAGGAGGGGCATCAGACCTCCCTCACCTCCTGAGTCTCTCTGCTCACCTCTCCTGAGTCCTCTCTACTGACACCATGGGGTGCTGTGGCTGTGGTGGCCGCTGTGGTGGTGGCTGTGGTGGCTATGGCGGTGGCTGTGGTGGTGGCTGTGGCGGCTGTGGTGGTGGCTGTGGTGGTGGCTGTGGTGGCGGCTGTGGCGGCTGCACCACCTGCAGAACCTATCGGGTCGGCTGCTGCTCCCGCTGCTGCCCCTGCTGCTGTGGCTGCTGTGGGGGCTGCTGCAGCGTCCCCGTGGTCTGCTGCTGCCGCCGCTCCTGTGGCTGCGGCTCCTGTGGCTCCTGTGGCTCCTGTGGCTCCTGTGGCTGTGGCGGCTGTGGCGGCTGCTGCTACGTCCCCGTGGTCTGCTGCTGCCGCTCCTGTGGCTGCGGCTCCTGTGGCTGCGGCTCGTGTGGCTGTGGCTGCGGCTGCGGGAAGGGCTGCTGTCAGCAGAAGTGCTGCTGCCAGAGGAAGTGCTGCAGCTAGGCGGCTGGAAGCGCCTCTGCCCTCGGGCAGGAGACACTGAGGCCTTCCCTCCAGTCTGTCCACCTGCCCTACCTGTTCCCTCTGGTATTCTGGGGCTTACCTCCTGGGCTGTGGCCTTACTCCTGGATATGGGTTTCTATTCCTTCTGCTTTGGGTGTTTTCCGTTTTCCTCTCTGAAAAGCTTCCAGTCAGAGTGAAGAGCCACCATGGAGATGTGAGTGCAGCCCAGGTCCTACACGGGAGCTGACATCACTGAGCTCGGTCAAACAGGATGACGATTCCCAAGGTTCTTTATAGGTATCTGGTCATCTCTGCCCCCTTTCCAGCTTGTACTCCTATTTGTCAACAGCTGCTCTTTAAATTTCTTAATAAAATGAATTAAATTTATCATTAAAAGTTTGTTTTTATTTTGATCTCCTGGAAGATCTTAATCTCCCTTCAAAGGCCTTGGTCCTGTCAGGGACGGTGGAGCAGGGCCCCCGAGGGCACCGTTCCGGTCCCGGGGCTCCATGTACCAACACACACACAACACTTGAAAGTATGACTTTTATCTACACTTTGGATTCTAATTTGAGGCAAGAGTTTCATTCGTAGGTAGACCCATTTTTTTAATTAATTAAAAATCCTGCTGTAAGGGTGAGGATTGACTGTTGGGAGTGGGGGTGGGCAGGGCAGGGGGAGCAACGGGGGAAAATTGGGACAGCTGTGATAGAACAACAATAAACAATAAAAATTGCAAAGTGTTAAAAAAAGAAAAGGAAAAGGAAAAATAAACAAATCCTCATTTACTCACAAAGAAGCAATCTAAATAAATTTTCAGAAACACCTGACACTGAGATACAATGGCCACATTTATTTTCCATTTCCATCTACTGAGGCCGTTCACGCCTTGCGTGGACCGCAGGGCTCCAGCTCTGCCCTGCACCCCGGTTCCCTGTGCCCTGTAAGTTCAGCCAGTGTGCACAGGTAGAGCTTTGGTATTGTCCCTTGGGCTTCTCTGTCTCCCTAACTACCAGACGTAGTGCCGTCGGGTGGCGCTCAATGGGTCGTCACTGGCGGGCAGGAATTGCCCTTAGATCTCTCGGTTCTGTAGCACCAGCCTCGGGCTACACCGGTCCTTTCCGGGTGAGCTGCTGTTTGCTTTTCTGTCCCAATTAATTTAACCCTGATATGGGATATGGTTAAGGCTTAGGATTTCCGTCCAGTTCCTTTCAGATCTCAACAACTTACACCGTGGGGCATGCTTTTGTTTGTTTCTTCCCAAGCCCAGAGGGACCTTGACCAGCCCTCTAGCCTGTGGCCTTCTGTCGGCCATGGCAGTCCATTCCTGATAGGAAGACCGCGGATGGGTAAGCTCCATTTCCTTTACACCTAGAGGGGGAAGTAGGCTTAGTTAGTCCTCAGCAGCCATCATTCACCTTGAAGATACAAATACCAGTTTATCATTCCGGCCATGAGTAATAGTTAGGATTTAGATGTTTCAGAAGAGTCTTTACTTTCTGCTGACCAATGTTCACTGAGAAATACCTAGATATGGAGGCCTAAGGTTCCGAGGCCAGTTCAAAGACAGATCAGTTCCTGCCCCGGAGTGTCCTTGGGTGAGAAATAGTTATAATCCAAGGCCGGAGGTGAGAGCTGCTGGGGGAGGTCCCCTCAGAGGTGGGGACAGGGTTCTCGCAAGCATCCAGAATGACATCGTGCCGCTGAGTCCTGTGGCTTCGTGTCCGTGTGGACCTTCCAGTGCATGTCCTCTCCATGGCGTCCACTTTGTTTCGGGCCAGGGCCAGAGAGTGGCGGGGGCTGTCGTCACTGCAGTGGGGAGTTGGCCACCGCAGTCTTTGCAGAAAGTTTGCGCGACCCTTTATCACAAGCAGGGTGGGGGGTTGCTTTTGGGAGGGGGCCTAAATACTGAAAAGGTAACATAGGTCACAATTCAAAAGACATTTCTGTAGTTCAGTTGAACTCAGCAAATCTTTCTCATTTTTAATCTGGTATTATTCTTACTTAGTTTTCAAACCCTTACGGGTCCCGGACCACGTTTAGGCCACTTGTTCAGATAAGCTAAATGAAGAGCCAAGTTTGAAATCGGGTTACAGACGGGAGCCTACAACTGTTCACCAACCGAGCTGAGACGCACGCAGGGCGTTCTTCCCATATTCTTCAGTCCCCATCACAGCCCCCGCCCCACCCACAGATCCTGATTTCCTTGTGAATTTGGTGGTAGCTTCATGTGGTGGGAATTGTGTGGACTGTGCTCTGGAGGAGGAAGAGGGAACGGAAGGTGTCAAGGAGAGCCAGGGCCCACACTCCATCCACATGCCACGGGGTGCGTAGGAGGGCAGCGTGTTTCTTTCCTTTAGACATCAGGGCTGATCCAGCACACACGCTCACTGTAACACAGCATCCCTTTCGGCCCGCAGCTCAGCCCGCCCACAAACACGTGCATCGTTGACACTCATCGCGCCTGACCGGAAGGGTGTGTTAGCTTCCCAAGGCTGCCATAACCAAGTATACAGACCGGGTGGTTTAAACAACAGGAATTTATTTTCTCACAGTTCTGGAGACGAAGTCCAAGATCAAGGTGTTGGCGGATTTGGTGTCTGCTGCAGCCTCCCTCCTTGGCTTGCAGATGGCCGCCTTCTCTGGGCGTTCTCATGTGGTCTCCCCTTCGGGCAAGTCTGCGTCCTAGTTTCCTCTCCTTATAATAACGCCGGTCCTCTGTGTTTAGGGCCCACCTTAATGACCTCCTTTTAACTTAATTACCCCTTATCTCCAAACATGGCTACCGCCTGAGGTCCTGGGAGTTGGGACTTGAATATATGGGTTTGGGGGGCGGGGTGTGATTTAGCCCATAACAGAAGAGTAACAAAGCAGAGAGATGTCATGGGCTTTGCCCTTCGTTTTTGTGATTTTGCTGGTGACCCATGTTCAAGGTAATACGGCCTTTAATATGTTCATTTCAGTAGCCATTATGGATTTATGCTTATCTTCTTTTCCATGTCAAGTTGTCACCTATTGAACTGTAGCAGTTGTCTCAGTGTCCCACAGACGACCCAGCAGGACACCTGGCAGATAAACGTTCAGCAAGTGTCACTGGTTCCCTCGGTCCTGGGCCCCTTTATCACACATCGGCGCCGGCACTGAGTGTGGCATCTCAGCGAATCCGGACGACGCCATGCCTTGTACCTACCCCGACTGCAGACAAGCTCCCGCGTCCGGTGAGAGGGACGGGACAGCGAGGGCCTAGGAAGCTTTACAATCTTCTTGGCCAGGAGGGGCCGCATGACCCAGAACTGTGCCCACCAACCTTACTCTGTGGGAAAACTGCCTCTTGGGGTCCTTAGTGAGGAAAAGCTGGGTGAGGCAGATGCCTGGGGCATCACTCCTGACCCCTCCCTGCTCGCTGAGAACAGCCACGTGAGAAGATGTGGTCGCAAGGGTGGAGTCTGGGAGGGGAAAGATGAGTCGGGGCGGGGGGCCCGGGATAAATCCTGGAGGCTGAGAGTAATGAAGGGGCCCTGGGTGGCTGGGGGCACCTGAGGCTCCGGACTCTGGGAGGCAGTAAAAGAAATAGAAATGGGGCCCAGTGGGCACCCGAACCACTTTGTCAGCTTAGACTTTGGGGTGGCTCATCTTGTACCCCCTCCTCAAACCCCACCTTCTGAATTCCGCAGGGGAGACCCCCTTTGGGAGTTTTATCTGACATGGTTATCCACGTCATGCTTCCTCTGGTTATTTCATTCTGTTTGGTCAGTTCCAGCTGTTTGAGCACCCACCTTTGTCAGGCTCATGCCTTGTCAGGCATGACAAGGACACACCCCAAGTGGGCCTCGTGGGGTTGCTGGAAGCCTGTCCTCCTCCTGGGAGACACTCGGAAGGGGCCGGGCTGCCTTCCACCCCAGGCCCACTGCCCGGCCCAGCAGGCTTCCCCCAGCCCCTTTCCCTCTCGTCTTGCTCTAAACCAGAGGTGTCCAACCTGTTGGATCTCCGGGCCACACTGGAAGAAGATGAGTTGTCTTGGGCCACACAGTAAATACACAGATACTAATGAAAACTGATAAACAAAAAAAAAAGTTTTAAGTAAGTGTGTGATTTTGTGTTGGGCCACCTACACAGCCATCCTGGGCCGTATGTGGCCCATGGGCTGTGGGTTGGACACCCCTGCGAAACCACAATGCTTCAAGAATCTGGCGTCTACCCAGAAAGGGGCCAGGGAACAGACAGGAAATTGATAGAAGGGGCTTCTGGGGACACATTTTATTGCGTATGTGGACTCCTTCAGAGAAGGCCGAGGGGGTGATGGTATGAAAGTTGCTCATAATATGATTATGTTGAATCTAACGCTCACCTTCTCACGTTACCACAGGAAGCTGGTTTTGT